>WWET01000358.1:26317-38839 GCA_011038615.1 Limnodynastes dumerilii
TTAAATCATACATTAAGAGCTTGGATAAGCCCTTACACACAGTCCTCATTTAGGCACTGGTTCCATTTTAAGTGGGACCGTCAATCCTATAGCTGAACTCCGCAGCTCCACAAGCAGCACCCTACTTTACCTGGATCTGGTCCAGAGGGACTGGGTTGTGTTCATAAGTGGGAGTTTCCACGTGTTTCTGTGTACCATCTAGGACTTCTGCAAAGTACTACATCAGGGTTGCTGACTTTTAAAAGCTTCCCTCTGGGAGATCCTGGAGTGAAGCCATACATGCATGCAGGGGGCTGAGCTTAACATTAAGCCCCACCTTTGACTGTTAAATACTCGTTTTGGGGTCTTATATTGATGGGGACGGGGCTTGATGATGCAATTTGCATCATCAAGTCCCTCCATGTCCCTAGCAACACTAGTATACTAGTGTTGCTAGGCAGGGGGGCAGGGCTTGAGGCCATTGGTCCCATGAAACCACGGGCCTCAAGTCACTTGCGGGAGATTTGCCGGCTCTCCCTGGATACCGGGAGAACTGCCTGAATTTTCGGGAGTCTCCCTGACATTCCGGGAGAGTCGGCAACCCTGCTCTAGATGTCATCCAATGCAATCATCACAGTGATTTTTAAAGCAGCTCTTGTGAAAAAAAACATATGATGAAATAAAATTGGGATGTACCGTTCCGTGTTATTAGGCTGATATCAGTGATTAGGGGGCTTCACCAGCTGGCGTGATGTACTACTGGGTGATTTTTGTGTGTGTTTATGCACAGAACACGCCATGATGGCCCATTCAGACCCTAGCACAAAAAGAGCGGTGGCAGATGGTGCAATCAGGGGCGAGAAGGCAGATAGTCAATGTACAGTAAGGGGGTGACCGAGCAAGTGCTTCCGATCCAGAACTGAATTCAGGGGCCAGGGCATAAGACCGTCCGTGAATTACATAAAAACACTGCCTCAAGCCCTTTGTGGGAGATTTACCTGCTCTTACGGGATATCGGGACATAGGGCCCAGACTTAATAAGGAGCTTATAATTAAGAGATGGAGGTTACACCTGGGCAAGGTAATTGTATTCTTTGCATGCAGGGATATATCTTTGAATTGCTTACTGCACACAGATACTGACCAGCGTTACTATCACACTGTTATTTAGACTTGGGATAGGAAACATCACCTCTCAACTCTAATACTGTTTGCAGCAGATGAAATGTAACTCTCCTGCAATCATTAATTAAGCAATGCATGCAAAGAATACAATTACCTCGACTCCCCCTGCAATCAACATAGTTTAGCCCAGGAGTATCTTTTTTGAAGCACTTACTTAAGTCTGGATCCAGCCCATTGTTTCTATTACAGTTCTGCACATTGGGACATGACAGACCTCAGTGCATACTTTACACAAACAGTGGGCAGAGGAGCTAAATTGTACAGTAAGGATTGGGTTTAACCCTTACATACGATAGCACATTTAACCTTACATGCAGACAGGTATGTTCCATATGTAAAGGGAGGCGTGTCCTCCTTCCAATCACAATCCACTTTGAATTCACGATCCAATCCCTTAACCCTAATTCCTAATCCGCGTCCAAACAAAGTTTTTCTAAACACGAATGCTCTCTAATTTAATACAGTCAACATTAGCCCGTCAGCAGTTTCACTTTTGAAATAGCAATTGGCGCAAGAGCAAATCCTTCCTGAGGGATTCCGATCTGTAATGTAAGTGTGTTGTGTGCACCGTTTTGTTGTTGGATTCCATCCAAAACGAATAAACCGCTAATAATTTGATTAAGTTTTTACTTCTACTAATTCTGTTCAACACTAGAAAAACAACCTAAACATTTCATTACACTGCAAACTAAGAATATACACGGATTATACGTCAATTCTGCTTCTATTACCCACATGTTATATCCGTACCAGGGCATTTAAAGGAAAATATATTTATTTTTTGGTTCTTACGAACATCTGATCATTGGGAAGTATCTGCATGTCATCATTAGCTTTATTGCTGGGGAAGCGTTAAGCATACATTAACTTGATTACTTGATACTGAATGTAGCTAAAAGGAACACAATGCTTCAGTTGCCAAGGGGTGGGAACATCTGTCAAATGAGCCAGAAATAGGAATGCAAATAGTGATTTCTGGGCAATGCAGGTTTAAGCGTGCAGTGGTTTTAAAGAGGACATAGACCGATTACCATTGAGAATCGGTTACCGCATACCCTTCAACATTTTGTAATGGGACAACGGTACAGGTCCATGGAGGGGGCGTGGCTTGTCTTGTGAAGGGGCATGGCTTTAGTCTGCTCTCCATTGCATGAATGAAGAACCCACAGAAGAATGGAATCTGTCTCCGCAGCTCTGCTGTAGTGATCTGATGTTGTAGGACAGAAAGGTGAGTAAAGGGGAGAGGGACCTGCTGGGTCAGAATCGGGTACAGAAGCAGCTGAATAGTTACAGTTTCCGCAAATGCAATTCTTAAGTGACTGGATTTGTAATGCACTGACTTCCGCTACCCAGGCTCTACCCTATCTTTTCTGACACGTGAGAACGCAAACCGGCAGCGGTGTCGAAATCTAGATTGAACACCCCTAGGGCCTGATTCAGACTTAAGTACGAAATAAGTATATGCGGATTAGCAAAAATAAGCACCTACATGGCAAGTGCTCTCCCAAGACCCTCGTTTGTGTGGATTTTGCTGACTTCCGCCACCATAGTGCTACCTTAACTCTCCGTGCGTATTGTGCGGAGTTTGCTAAGTGCCTAACCCAGCCCATACTGTCCAATGTAAATCCCTCCCCCCACCCACTTTGCGTATCCTCGTACTTACGGAGCTCTGGGATGCCCCTTGCTATGGAGATCATGATATGCGGAAATCAACTCCATGCAGAATGTGTTCTTATGCGTAATATCTGCTGCATGCATGCGCAGGATGGTAAAAAACGCACACATCCTGCGTATATTTAGTAATAAACAATTACGCCTAGTTGCAGTTCACATGGAATTAATCTATGCTTCCTTGCTTTTAGTTTTGGCTGGAGTGGCACCATTACATTAACTGAAATATAACTGTGATCTATTTTTACCAAAGGCTATGTCTGTTTTTGTATTGTATTTATAAGTGTTTGAAGGGGGGAGGGGGCGAAAAGGTGAGACGCCAACCCCACTCCCAAAAAATGATGGGGGCGCCCTGTAAGTCTCTATGACTGAAATACCAACATTTCAGTCACATAGACTCCTCTGTAATTTGGTAATTTGCCAGTGATAACGTCGGCCAGTAGAATAATAATCATCATTCTGCACCACTGGAATGGTGACATTTCAGTCATAGAGACTTACAGAGTGTTACAGGCCTGCCCATGCACCCCCTCCTCAACTCTTTCTTCTCCTCTCTCCCAACAGATAGACTGAAGCTGCTGGGAGAGAATGTGATGCTGACATGACCTAAGCTCATGTTTACCAGAGTGATAGCCGACAATCGCAAGAGCCATAAGGATAAAGAAGAACACTTCAAAAGGTAAGTAAACAAAGGGCTTCTCCTTACAGGAGTCCAGTATTATAGCTATGAATCTACGTATATGAATGTTTTAAGGTCTGAGTAATGTACAATCAAAAAATAAGCATCATAAATCAGAGCTCTAGATAATGCCATTCCAATAACACGATGTGGGCTTAAATGGACAAAAAACATTCAACTACAAACACACTGCTTCAGTCTTTTTTGTTTCATCAAGATCCGGATGTGACTTACAGAGGTTTCCAAATTCCAGCATAATATACATGTAAGAGGACATCTTTGTAACATATGTAAGTGCACTTACTGGGGCTGGTAATAGTAATGAGATCAAGTCTTCGTTGCTGCTGCAATAAAAGTGAAAAGGAAACCATTACTACTGTATGCATCATATACATATACTGCAATCAACATCAACGTTATACAAAGGCAATCTATCCACGCAGTCAGTGGCCCCAATGCAGAGCTGAGAGTAAGTGGTGGCACATCCCGTGTGCTGCTCTTGTGTGCTGTAATGGACGGATGCAGAGGAACTCCAGAATTCCGTACGATAGGGTGCTAACACATTCTGAATGCGTAAGTACCGTGTGATCATACTGCGCATTCACGTATATGGCAGCTGCGCATAGGAATGCAATTCAAACAACTCAGTTACACAAAGTCACCCATTCCGAGAGCAGACATTTAAATCAACTAAGGCTAAGCTTCCGCTGCGGAGACTTTCGAGCATTGTGCTTTCATACTGTATGATTCAGGATTTAGCTGTAAATTTTAAAAGAACAACAATAGTTTTAGGTGGCGTTAGATGAGAATAAAAGAATACACATGACCTTGTAAGCTTAGATCCTTTGATGACGAGACGCATAGAATCACACTTTGGGTCAGATTTACTAAGCTTCGGGTTTGGAAATGTGGAGATGTTGCCCATAGCAACCAATCAGATTTTAGCTGACATTCTCTAGCACGTAATAGGAAAGTGAGAGCTAGAATCTGATTGGTTGCCATGGGCATCATCTCCCCTTGTCCAAACCCGCAGCTTAGTAAATGTGGCCCATTGAGTGTGTGTTTTTTGTGCTGTGGTTTCCACACACTGGAGCTGCTATTTTTTACATGGAAGCGCAGCATGTATTTACACTGCACAAGCGCACGACGAAAGCTGATTACCAAGTAACTAATCTGTCTGCGCCCACTTCCGTGTGCTCTGTGCTAGTGCAACACACCTTTCCGTTATATATAAAATATTGCCCCAGCTCAGCCATGGCGGAAGACTTTCAGTTATTAAATATCCTTATTCTTATAGTAATAACAGCCCTGTAACACCTTACAAATAAAATGAAAGTTAAATTAAAGGATAAAAAATGTTTTTAAAATACAACACTCAGCATACACTGCACTATTCTGACTTTATTAAAGCTTGTATAGACGCTAATTTTGCTCAGACATTTTTCAAAAATACTGATTTATTTTTTGGTTTTTTTTTTGGTAAAACAAAAATGAAATGAATAAAAGATACTTCTGAAAGTTGAAACATGTATAAGCTGCTGCATTTCACCTACCAGCCTGTCTGCCTTCACACATCCATTTGCATGTTTTAACTGAGTGCTCATTATCAGTACTGCCTATGTGGAGTTGCTACTGTCGGAACTCTGTATAGGTGCAAGTGCAGAGCTGAGCAATACCGCAAGGAGATGCAAATTTAAATTGAGAAAGCGGAATTAGAACTGAGAGGTGATATTTCTGAGCTCAACTCTATTTCAGGGTTGTCTGGTTTTTATTTCCCTCTCAGAGGGAGGAAATAGATTCCACTATGGGGCGTGGCTTAATGATTAAGCTCCACCCCTGGTAATCACTACTGTAATCCCTAGTGTTCCAGGGGGTGGGCAAGGCTTGAAGACATCTCCAAGTCCTGCCTATCACCTAGTTATGCTAGGGATGACAATAGAGATTGCCAGGGGGACGGGATTTGCGGGAGATTTGCCGGCTCTTCCAGGATACCGGGAAAACTGCCCAAAGTTCATCAGTCTCCCGGACATTCTGGGAGAGTCAGAAACTCTGTTCTATTTTCAACTTTTTTTTTTGGGTTAAACATCAAGCTATGCAGTATTTGGGTTCTATGTGCAAAAGTAAAGTATTAATGAATTAGCACCACTAAAATGCTTTATCCGAGCACCTGTTTTTCTCTAACTCCTAAACTCTGGATCAGCACCGCACTGTGCTAAAACTCTGGATCAGCTCCACACTGCGCTAAAACTCTGGATCAGCATCACGCTGCGCTAAAACTCTGGATCAGCACCACACTGCGCTAAAACTCTGGATCAGCTCCACACTGTGCTAAAACTCTGGATCAGCGCCACACTGCACTAAAACTCTGGATCAGCACCACACTGTGCTAAAACTCTGGATCAGCACCATGCTGTGCTAAAAGTCTGGATCAGCACCACACTGCGCTAAAACTCTGGATCAGCACCACACTGCGCTAAAACTCTGGATCAGCACCACACTGTGCTAAAACTCTGGATCAGCTCCACACTGTGCTAAAACTCTGGATCAGCACCACACTGCGCTAAAACTCTGGATCAGCATCACGCTGCGCTAAAACTCTGGATCAGCACCACACTGCGCTAAAACTCTGGATCAGCACCACACTGTGCTAAAACTCTGGATCAGCACCACACTGCGCTAAAACTCTGGATCAGCACCACACTGCGCTAATACTCTGGATCAGCACCACACTGCGCTGAAACTCTGGATCAGCACCACACTGTGCTAAAACTCTGGATCAACACCACACTGCGCAAAAAAACTGGATCAGTACCACACTGCGCTAAAACTCTGGATCAGCACCACACTGTGCTAAAACTCTGGATCTGCGCCTCACATTAATATGTTATTTCATGTTCCATTAATTGGTGCTTTAGATGTCACTATGCTCTCAAGAATGGGAGGGGGGAATGGGGACGGGGACTAGATTATTAATAACAAATAACTGCTAATGATTTATAGTATCTATAATGTTTACTAGGTTAAATGAAGATCACTTGCTTCCACTGGTATCTCATTTCAGATGAATGTTGTAAGTTAATATTTGTTTGATAGGGCATTCACTCACACGTCGTATCTTTTCCCGTGAATTCACATCCATCTCGACCCTAAAACTGCCCACTGTCTGGAATCCCCCGGCATGCATATTTCAGGAGAGAAGCCGTGGGCAGTTTGTTTTATGAGTGCATCCACATCTCTTTCTGTGAGTTACAAAAACACAGGCAGCCTGTGTTATTAATGTTTACTTGGGTATTAAATATACTGCGCTCTGGGGAGCTATACGTTCCCATACAGCTGTTACAGAACACTTCCACCTCTGTATTAGATGCCAAAAGTGGAACAGGCAGAAATCATTACAGCTTCTGAGTTTCAATTATTTTAATACAGGGTCACCTTGGTAGTGTCGCAATGCAGTGTATAAAGGATGAGGGAGAATGGAGGTAGCAGGAGAACCAGTGTGTGTGGCAGCAATGTCCCTTTCTACTCATAATCTTTCAATCTCTCATCCAGCCATATTTTATACATCTTGGGTAAGCAGCAACAGTCTCATACAGGGTTTGAGGGGAAATACATCATTTCTGGTCTACGCTCTTCTGTATTTCAGTTAATGCGATTATTTGAAATGTGACGCAACTAAAAAGAGGTCATGCAATTTAAAGGCCTAAACCCACACCTCATGACATTTGGGAGGTTGAAGACGGCACAAATAAGCCCCACCCTTGCCACATAAACTCCGCCCTTGGTCCTGCCCACACTCTTCCTCCGGTCTCACCCAAACTCCATCCCAGCTCCTCCCAAACTCTTTCTCCCGCCAATCTCCACCCATGCCCCTTTTGTAGTACTGCACGCAACAAAAATTTAAATACGGACTTCAGTACAAACTGGAAGGCAGGCGGGACAGCAGGACAGTCACCCAAAATCGGGATTGTACGCTAAACTTACAGCTGTCTTGGCAGCAGAACACTGAGCAAAAGATTTAGGTGCCTCTACTAGCCCTGGGCTGCACTATGCTATGGGTGTAATCAGCTACTACTAATGTGCTCTCAGTTCTAGTGCCTATGAAACCCAGAAGAGGGGCATATTCATATATAAATATATTTATTTTTATTTTTAAGACTTAAAGGTTGTAGCCAGACTTCCGAATATTGCTCAACTTTCTAGGGTTTTGATTGGACTACTAAAGTATCATTCTGACTTAATGACATTAGGCAGAGTTTTCAAGTGTCCCCTCTTGTTCCATCTCTGTTCACCATTTAATATTTTCTTCATAGCACTAGCTCTTTGACGTTACATAATTATCCCAGCTCTCTCTCACTGTCAAATATTCTCAGGATCTACAATTCTCTTCTTCACTTAATAAATGCTTTGATTCTCAGTTACAGGACTTCTCTTGGGCTGCACACACTCTCTGGAATACACGGAGTACTTATACATTCTGAATGCTTGTATATCTCCTGTACTACATCATTCTGGATGTAATCCTAAAACCGTATTCACACGTAAAAAGGTTCTTAATTTTACGCACCCATCTAGCTTGCCGACCCCCCTGATACACTCTCGGTTTTCAGCTTCTTACCCGGCTTATGAATACCATAGGGCTCCCTTATCTTTAGGTTCCTAGTTGTGTGCGTATGTCAGCTAATTAGGATCATTGTTGCGTAACCGCGCCCAGATTTCCCTATTTAAATGTCTCCCTCCGCCCACTCTTCTTTGTTCATAATTTGTCCCGGCACGCCCCTTCATTCTTAAGTCACTATGGGCCTGATCTAGACCTACGCTTGAGAGTGGAGAGTATTACCGCCGTATCGTAAAAACTTTCACTCCCACGACACTCCCCTTACCTTCCTTTCATTACGCCCGCCGAACCCTACCCTAACTTTTCCATGTGTTCGAACGTATTTTCGTAGTGACGCGCTGTTCGTAGCGGCCTAAGCACGCCCATACTGTACAATTTAACCCATACTGTACAATTTAAATGGCTCCCCCCGCATACATTCCTTAACTCCAGCGTCCGTACTAAGTTTGTACTATAAACACGCCCCGTCGTCGAAAAAAACCGCAAACAATAAGGACGCCAGAATCGCCGCTACGAAAAGGTCTTTGGTACGACCGGAAGTTGTCACTATGCACATGCGCAGTGCGTTTTTTCTGCCGTTTTTTCGCTTACGATCAGCGTACTTTCGCATGCGAGCGTAGGTCTGGATCAGACCCTATGAATCTGAATGAACTAGGTTCGTAATAGCGATTCATAGGCGCCCCGTTCTTAAATCCAGCGTAGATTGCGTACATTAAGTTACTACGCCTGTGCAGTTTGTCCCTTCTTAAATTCACGCACCTAAAATGCTGCTGATTCTTAATTGTTAATCAGGTCCGTAATCCTTAGACTGTAAGTTCTAATGGGGGCAGGAACTGATGTGAATATTTGCTTAAAATTTGTAAAATATGATGGTGTTATATAAAAACCTGGAAATAATTATGGGTCATGACTTAAAATGGAAAACACACCAAACTCTCAGCCCATTGCTTTTGCAGGAATGTGTAACTGATGCGCTATAGACAGGACATATTGTATTGATACCCTAGAACAGATAAATTCATTTGTCTATGGGGGATCCTTAATTACCAAACAAAAGGGAGCTTAATTGGGAAAGTGTTTAAGCGGCAATAAAACAGTTCACAGCTGGAGAAGAAAGGTAACCTCCCAATTAATCGGTCACTGGAGACATGGCATAAATTTACGGGTTACCATGCATAGGGGCTGATTGTACAACACAAAGTGCAGTAATTAAGTCAGCTTTGAGATCATGTGCTTATACTTTGAAACAAGCTGGCAGTATAAAGCACCAAACATCAGCCAAATTTGTGACCATCTTGTAGAGGAAGTTTCGAAATTCTATTACTTTGTTTTGTCACCACTGTCTGCGTCATTTGCAGAAGCATACCTGATAGACTCATATTAGCCAATTTTATTTTTTTCCCCCTCCTGGAGATACCATTGACAGTCTCCCAGCTAAAGTCTCCAAGAGGGTACTTGGTTGTTATGTTGACAGGTCAAATTGTCGACAGTTGAGCATTTGACTTGGACATTTTATGCTAGACTTTCCAGGAGCTTCCATATGGGAATTGTGTTATATAGTCCTGCCCTCCAATATGTAGAAGGCAGAGCCATGCAACAGCAACTGACATTAAGTTGAGTCAGTAAGCCCTGACCCCACGATTCACAACCAATGCCTTGTTTGTGGCATCAAGCCCCTCTGTTGGAGAATGCTGGAGAGCTTTGGGAGTCTGAAGGACTTTCCATAACAGTTGGCATGTGTGCATAGATGGCATTCTCTGAACTGTTACTTGGCATGTTCTACAGTTGTACACAATTAAACCTTTCCCATAAACAGGGAAAGTCTGCTGGTGAAAACTGAATGGGACATCAGAAACAAATTAAAACTTTGTTTACTTACCATTTAACAGCTACTTTCTTCCTGCCGATATCAGACAGTGTGGATGTCACTCATTCAATGGCCTACAGAGAGTGTATGACTCATCCTGTGAATTGAATGGGCGATGTCAACTGCATTGCCTTGTCTCTGCAGGAAGCCAGCAGCTGCTAAATGGTAAGTTTTAATAATTTACTAATGGACTACAATTTAGCTTCTCCACCATGTCCATCATAATGCTATTTACATTTTAGTTTTGTGCTACAAGTAACTTCTTATAAGTGATGGAAATGGTGTTATGGGCATTTAGAAGAGGTGCTATAGAAACATAGACAATAATAAAAATGAATGGAGATTTGTAGCTCTTATGACTAGTCCTCTTTACAACTGCCTTGGTAAATGAGAGTTATCATATACTATAGCGTTTTTACATTTTCACCCCTTATTGAACATATTCCTTCATGGTAATTTATTTTTGCTGTTGTTAGGTTCTAAAAAGATGCATATTACTGTGACTTGTCACCGGTTTTCTGATAATTGGAACATTAGCACTCCCGACTGAGTATCTTGGATCTTATGCCATCTTATACTTTTCTATAAAGATGTGTTTTAAATGAAGCATGTGTTAAATGAAGCTTCCATTTTGTATTAAAAACTACCAATGTAACAACTTGAATGTGAGCTATTAAATGTGTAATTTTTTTTTTTTTTTGGAGTTGAGTAAATCTTACCCACGGCTTACAAAAATCTCGCCATTTGGCTGTTACAAGAGCGATGATGTCACACCATTGTGCAGAGAAAGCCTGTTTTCATCCATGTGTGCGTATGGCCATATTTTGTGAATAAAGCTGACTGCAGGTACACAAGAGGAGTCCCCTATTTGGTTCTTTTTGTGCTCCGGTTACGAATGAAAAAAAAAAAACTATATATAAAACTACTTTCTAAGACTTCCTAAAGCTGAAAGTGCTGTCGACACAATGTATTTTGCTTTGCATAAAAGCATCACATTGCTTCAATGAACAGCTTATCTGCGGAAGAGACACAAGCACATTTGCAATCCTAAAATGGAGCAAGCTTCTCCCGCCGTGTGACTTTCCCATTTGTATACTAATCTTCCCTTTGTGTTTCCATGAAAGAGAAAGATTTTCTGCCAATGCGTTTCAGAAAACAAAATCTCCATTTAAATGGATGTGAAAGAAAACAGCGGAACACTTTCAAATTGCAGAGAACAGGTGGACGACCTGTGGCTCTGTAGTCGTGGGACTACTAGTCCCAGCATGCCCTGTGCATTGTGTTGGCTGGACAGTCAGAGATTGCTATAGAGAAGTAGGCTATTGCAAAATGCTGAGTTCCTGTTGTATCTCAAATATAGAGCTGCGAGTGCCCGCTGCGATCTACTTCATTACGAAGTAGGGACAGCTGAAAGTTGCTTTTTGGCTGTCCCTATTTTGAATGACAGCAGTTTTGGAATTTTTTTTTAATGAATGGGTGAGTATGCGATTTTGGTTAGGCTGCGAGGGGGGAGGAGACTTAGGATTAGGCTGCAGGGAAGAGACTTAGGGTTGGGCTGCGGGGAGGAGACTTAGGGTTAGGCTGCAAAGAGGGAGGAGACTTAGGGTTAGGGAGTGGGGTTGCTTACCTTTCAAAGCACCGTGTTCGGTGCTCCGGGGATCGATTGCTATGCCTCATCAAGGCATAAGCAATCAATATCCCAGCCAGTTCGGAACTGGCTGATGGCGAACGGCCCTATCGTTCACAACGGGGACCCATGCTCCAAATATAGGAAAGGAAACGTCTCACAAAATCAAACCAATTAATTGTCAGCCATCGTCTCAGACTTTTATTGCGTTGAATTTTAATCTCTGAGTTGTGTCATTTTCCTACTCTCACAAAATATTTGGAAAACTTCAATACTTTTATGTGATGACACTGCGGCGTTTTCTGTATGCACCAAGGTCTGGAAGTCCGTGAATCCCCGTCACTCCCCTCTCATGTATGGAGTTCTGAACACTTATGATTCCAGAACCCTGCCTGAAATTACCTGCACGGATCTGCGTTCGGAAGGATGAGGTGTATGTCGCCGCCCACTCTCCAGCACCTGCCCCCCCTTGCAGGGTTCAGGCATGTGGATCTGGAGTGGCACCCCATAGGACGGATCTCCTAGGAGATCCATTGTGTAGCATTTGGCACGTGCAGGATCAGGACCATTTTCTGGACGCTGGTGTCATTTAAGGCAGAATAAAACATATTTGGGAAATATCTAACTAAAATAAAAAATAAAATAAAAAATAAAAAAGTTTACCAAAACAACAACAAACCAAAAAACCTACAAGTATCTACAGTTTTTGCAGTCAAAATGGATGAAAAGACCAAAGCTGTTCCGTTCATTCAGGGGGAAAAAAAGGCGCTTTGTTTTATTTTATGCAATGCAGATTGGGGAGATGGAGCAGCATGGCCGAACCACCAATGAAGTTTGCTATAGGGCCCAAAATAAGTTTTGACTAATGCTCTTGGGGGGGGGGGGGGGGTGGGGTCTTC
>WWET01000358.1:38856-59749 GCA_011038615.1 Limnodynastes dumerilii
TCTTCTGTCTTGGGCCCGAAGAGAAAGAGAGGGGCCCACGATACGCACCTGAGCAGGTATTATCAGTAGAAGAAAGAGGAGTCACTGGACCTGATTCATACTTAAGAGTAAGTTAGGTGTGGGCAGATCCGCACGCAAGAGGGATGTGAAATTCCCAGTCACTCCCCTCTCATCGGTGCACACTGCAGCAGTTACACTGCCATAAGCCAACCTTTTGTCTCCCATGTGGATCAGTGGTCCTGACGACCCCTGATCTGCACAGAAGTCTGTAAGCCAGCCCATGGGGTATAATTTAAATGGTCCCCTCTGCCCACTTTATGGAGTTTAGGGAAGTGGAAACGATGGGCCGCCCAGTTGTCCGGCTCTCCTAACATACGAAATTGTATTCCGTACGCCCAGGGCTGCCTTTAGAATTTGTGGGGCCTGGGACCCACTCGTGGGGCCCCACCCCCTGTGTGACGTCATCAGTCATAGCACATGGGCGGAGCCCAGTGGACCTGGGTTACCATCTAGCCAGTAATGAGGCGGGCCCCCATAAGCTGCGGGCCCAGGGCAGTAGCCCCGGCCTGATGGTGGCCCTGCGTACGCCAGGAGATCCACAGCATCACATCTAGCGCACACATGCGTAGATGTTACCGTTAGGCTTACTTACACAAGAAACTGTGCTTAAGGAGCCTACCGTACAGAGATCTGGACCCAGTCCCTAGTTATCAACTGTATAATTACTGATAAATATCCAGAATCAATCAACCAATAACATGGCTGATTTTATTATTTATCTTGCACAGTGGGGACACATAAACTTCCTCCCCTGGAACTGTAGAAATGACTTAATATTATTTTGTTCTTTGTATTTTTGCGGTAAAGCAAATCGCTGTCTCATAAATCATTTCTTTGAGATAGGCCTTATACAAGCACCAGTAATACAGCACTGCCTCACCGTGTACACACTGAAATCTAATAAGATGCTACTTTTTTTTTTCCTTTCCTTAAGATTCAGCAGTTAAAAGCTCTGATTGAATTTCATCTTGATTTCATTAAATATTCATAAAGGCCAATTAGAAGGGCAGCTAAGTACAAGCCAAGGCTCCTTTCCATCATTCTGTCAAAGAGAGTCCATCCACTGGCTTGTTTGCCCTAGGATTCTTTAGTCAATATCCTCATTCAATCATTTATAGAGGAGGTCTGCAAATCACTGTTCCCCTTCTACTATATGACTTTATAGACAGATAAGGAACGAGAGGAGGAGGGGAGATGGGGGGGATCTAATCACTCGCAAAGGCAATATGCTTACAGTGTAGAAAGCTAAATGCAAATGAGAGAGGAAAAAAACACACTCAATCAAAGATTGGAATGAAAATCTTTCTTTTTAATGAGCAATGACATTGGTACAGCCCTGATTACATTGAAGAAAAACTGCTTAAAATTCTCCGTCAATCACGCAAGTTTATTTTAACCTTTTTTTCTGAAGAAACCACAGGGTTACAGTCTAATTCAACGAGGGTGCTTATCATTCCTTGCAACTGCTAATTTTAAAATTACTACCCGTATGGAATGTGCTGAGCTGTCCCTCAAATATATATTGATGTTTATATTCAAAAGAACCTATTAGCAGAGCCTGTTTTCCCTTTGCTGATGCAAGGACTTATTAAAACTGCAGTTATGTTTGTAAGGTTAAGATGACGAGTATGGGCTGTAATGAAGGACAGATAATTTGCTGTGTGTGTGTTTATTTTTATTTATTTTTTATTTATCTTTTTATGGTAATTTATTGAAATGCATTTAAATTTGCTCAGCAGTTAACAAGCCATGAATGTCAAGGGAGTTATTTATCAAAGTGAGTCCAAAACAGGTGCGAAAAAAACCCCAGACAAAAATATTTATGAAAAGCAAACAGGATTTGGTTATAGGATTTGATAAACAGTCCTGGTTTTGTAAATATGGAAGTTAACATAGTGTATACTGGAATACTCATGTAGAAATGGGTGACGGCCTTGATTGTATGAAATGCTAAATACAATACCGTAAAAAGTGGGGCTTGATATAATGGATCTATTTCTGAGCTAGGGTCAAGCAAACAAAAAAAGTACCAAATTTGAATGTTGTCAAAACCATGTTAAACTACAAGACTGTGAACATTTTAAACATATGTTTAGATTTTAAGTTAGAAAGATATGCATGTGGCATAGAGCCATAGACCAACTGTTTACTAACCTACATCATCAATTAAACTGCATATACCACTTTTCTTAAAATATCTCCAAACTTGACCCCCTCAATTTGGCATGTGATCTGTGGCTCTCTTCCACTCTCATTGAATTCTCCCATTTATGTTTACAGGACTTCTCCAGGGCTGCACTCACTCCATGATTTGACCTTCCTCACCCAATAAGACTCCCTTAAATCTCACCTCCTCAGATAATGTAACCAAATTCAATGGTTTAAATAGGCTTACTCTTTCTATACCTAATTAGCCCTCAGACCAGAGATTAACATTTGTGGCCAGATTTACTAAGCTGCGGGTTTGGAAAAACGGAGATGTTGCCCATAGCAACCAATCACATTCTAGCTGCCATTCTCTAGTATGCAATAGTTAAATGAAATCTAGAATCTGATTGGTTGCTATGGGCTACATCTCCACTTTTCCAAGCCTGCAGCTTAGTAAATCTGGCCCTAAGTGTGTTAATCTCTGGTCTGACTGGATCATACAGACCACTGAGCACTTTTACCATACAACATTGTTGCTCCATTTTTCAATATAATGCATTTACCCTTATGTATCGAACCCTATTGTCTTATAATATACTATTATTATTATTCAGTCTTGTTTATGTTTGTTAAAAATTGTTGAGTGCTTCGTAATATGCTGGTGCTATATAAAAACATGTTAATAAATACATCTTAAGTGCTTGTATGCAAAAGAAACTCTACACACAAATAATAATTGATTTGTGCCCTACCCTCTGCATTGCAACATGGTGTACCAAATAGCAAACTTTACAAACTTAAAAAAGAGGGGTGTTCTGTCCAGATGCCACACGTGTTACTTTTCAAGTGGGCAAATAATGGCTTTGAGAAGACAACCATCTAGAGTCAAGCAGCTCTTTGAGATAACCCTCTAAAAAAAGCCAGTAATAATAAAAAACGGTTGACTGTAGTGCGGGTACAAAAATGCTATGAATTAAGCACTTCTCACCTTTATGCTACAGTGGGGCTCAGATACAGCTTTCTCATCTAAGATGTTGCTTTTGCGACATAGTGGGGCAGCTAGATTGTAGTCCATTAGTAAATCCTTAAAACTTTGTTTATCTAGAGAGAGATCAGACAATGAAGGTGACATCACCCATTCAATTGATAGGATGAGTCATACACTTTCTCTGTAGGACATTGAATGAGTGACATTAGCTCAATTGACTGATCTCTGCATGAAGGCAGTAGCTGCTAAATGGTGAGTAAACAAAGTTTTAATGATTTCTGAAGCCCCGTTCAGGTGGGCCCACCATATATGGCAGAATTTGGGAAAGGTTTAACTGGGCACAACTGTATATTGCAAAATATGTGTAAGCCACATTTCTGCGTTTTATTTAGATAAAATGGTATAGTCTGTTACTGGTTAATGTCTTACTGGGGCATTTTTTTCCTTTATTTCTGTTGCTAGCAGATTACCCCCCGGCCTTTCATGCACCTGTTTGCATTAACTTAGAAATAGATCTGAGCCACTTTCATTTTGTATATACACTGTTTGGGAGCATGTCTAGGAGCAGCAGCTGAGAGGGGCTGTTGTTCCAGAACAGCTATTTTGGAGGATTTAAGGGGTGTCTCCTGAGGTAAGTTAGCTCTCAATTTAAAAACATATATATATCACCCAACATTGTGACTCTCATTCTTAAAGTTTGGACCACCATATGCATAAAGGCTTTGACGGTGGCTGGTGGCTTTTCGTATAATTGCAAATATGTGTAACAGATGTTTCTACATTTTATTTTACAGATAGAATGGTATAGTCTGTTACTGATTGATGGCAGTGTTGCTGGTGCAGATCAAGCACTAATTGGGTAGTGGGACAAATGCTAGGTACACACTGGAGTTTTTTCTGCAGATCACACGATGAAAGACTGTTTCAAGCAACATTTTACCAGTTTCTATAGTTCAGCTGTGGAATTAAAAACAGCTTCTTTTCTTTATTTGACTTTTGAAATCAGCTAATTTTTACCATTTACCATTAATAAATCGTTATGTGTTCCCGAAAAACTTGATACAAATTTTGGTTACATCATTAAAAAAATCTCCAGTGTGTACCCAGCTTAAGAAAGTGAAATAGAGCTTTACTCCGAAACCACCCTTTCACATGCCCTAGTGTCTAGTACAGCTTCCTTGGTGGACAATCTAGCCTTTGCTATTTGATGACACATTCATTCCATTGAAAAGGTGGGGAAGATAATTGTGGCCTCTATTGCACCTAGAAGACTGTTTATTTCTACCATACTCTACCAAGTTTTGGTCCTCTACCTAGTTGCAAAACTTAGCAGCTCTCTAGTGAAGTCTACTGACAATGTCAGAGCTTAGATTCAACACTGGTCGTTCATTTGGGAACACTTTAAAATATCTCCAACACAGAGATGCTGACCTGGTGTTCCACACTTGCTGGCAAACTAATTCTATTCTTAATAGCCTGTTCCATCTCATTCCACAGATGCTTGAATGGTTTGAGAGCTAGGAACTGGGGAGACAAACTGACTGTGTTACTTTTGGAACCATTCCAAAATGTTTCAGTCCTGAAGAAGTCACATCACAGATGGTACACTACACTGCTGTCATCAAGGAGTGCACCTGATCAGCAGTGATGTTCAGATAGCCTTTGGCAGTCAATCATAGCTCTTCTTGTATTAATGAACTTGCTGTGTACCACATTAATGCACATGCTATGAAAGCAATCTTCTAAGACCAAATTGCATAATTGAAATTCGGTAAAGTGGCCTTTATTCTGTGTTATGCTTTTTTTGGTTTATTTTCAGTTAGAAGCAAGCAGGTTAAATTTTTATGGTAAGCCCATCCAAGTGATGCAATGTCCTGCACTCATCTTAATAGGATTGGCAGAGCAGTGATTGGATCCTTAAGATAAACTGAATGATATGATTACCAGGGCAGAGCTTTTTATGGAACGCTTTGCCTGTGTTCCAGCAAATTGGTTCTTGTCATTCATTGCACGATAATTAGGCCAATCAGCAGATAATCAACTGATCACTCGATTAAATCCTTTCGTGTATGGCCAGTTTTGGTCCCTATCATCAGAGATATATGTAGTTCTGCTGCTGGTAGGATGTCATTTGGATGTAATATCCCATCAGTTTCTTAGTCCTGTACAATACACCTTCTTGGTTGAGACATTAATGGCTATAACTGTGAAACGTTGGAGCTTAAATATGACTCTTTCAGAAGCACTAATAGATACAAAATAGATAGATAGATAGATAGATAGATAGATAAGATAGACTTTGTATGTGTTACTATAGGGATAAGGAGTTGAATTGTTGATAAAGTTCCATAATTCTGCCTGTAATCCCCAGCCTGTTATCTGTATTTAACAGGGATCTCAGCTTTTCTTCTCTCTGTGGTTTCTCTCCGGGTCAAAGAAGATCATCTCATTACCCTTTTCTGTCACTTTCGCCCCCGGTCATTTAGAGTAGGTAGTGCCCTCTGCCTCTCTCTACATATGCCTGATTGTCTCTGTGACTTCCTTTACTCAGGTGAGGGATGTGAAAATCTCAGCCTTATCACACGGGAAATGTTCATCAAATGAAGAAAAATGCGCAGAAAAAAAGTCATACAAACGAAGTGTTTCCAATTCCAGGAAAAGATGGATGAAAAGAAGAGAATGCACTGCAAATGTTAAGAAATAAGTCACTTTATGTGTTCGCTGTTGGCAGGTTAAAATCCGATGGATCGGTGCAATCACCTGGCCATTTTTTTGCAATAAGCATTGTATATAGGTTTGCGAGTGTGTGTGTAACAAAGAAACATAGAAAGTAATGGCAAATCAGAGCCACATGACCCATCCAGGCTGCCAGTTGTTTTTTTTAAAACTATATGGAACCTACACCCTATTTGATACATTTTGTTTCTGACTTACTGTAATTACATCTTAGCATCTAATTAATACATAGATATATATTAAATTTAGAAAATAAAAATCTTATTATGGCCTGGATAAAAATAAAGAATTTTAGAATAGATTTTTCAGATCAGATGACAGATGTGGTCATCATCATTCAGCTGAACTCTACTGGATATACAGGGCTCCTATGGGAGCTCCTATGAGGCAGCGTTATTCATGGGAATAGATTTGGTGCTACAGGAGCAGGAGGGAGAAGGTAAAGGTAAGTGAGGTTTTTAATAAAAAAAAGTTGTTCATATATAAGGGGCACAAAAGGAGGCTGAACACATATAAAAGGCACAAAACGAGGCTGAACACATATAAGGGGCACAAAAGGAGATTGGACACATATAAAGGGCACAAAAAGAGGCTGGAGACATATAAAGGGTACAAAAGGAGGCTGACCACATATAAAGGGCACAAAACGAGACTGGACACATATAAGAAGCACAATAGGAGTCTGGACATATATAAAGGACACAAAAGGAGACTGGACATATATAGAGGGTACAAAAGGAGGCTTGACACATATAAAGGGAACAAAAGGAGGCTGAACACATGTAAGGGGCACAAAGGGAGACTGGACACATATAAAGGGCACAAAAGGAGACTGGACACATATAAAGGGCACAAAACGAGGCTGGACACATATAAGAAGCACAATAGGAGTCTGGACATATATAAAGGACACAAAAGGAGACTGGACATATATAGAGGACACAAAAGGAGGCTTGACACATATAAAGGGCACAAAGGAGGCTGGACACATATAAAGGGCGCAAAAGGAGGCTGAGCACATATAAAGGGCACAAATAGAGGCATGACACATATAAGGGGCACAAATAGAGGCATGACACATATAAAGGGCACAAAATGAGGCTGGACACATATAAGAAGCATAATTGGAGTCTGTACACATATAAAGGACACAAAAGGAGGCTGAACACATAAAAAAGGGCACAAAAGGAGGCTGAACGGTTGGCAGAAGTGGATGGCTGGGCACACACAAGGGGATGGTAGTAAAAGGCTGGATGCATAACTTTTTTGGAATTTTTTCCACCCTGGGTTCTGCTAGGTCTAGAAATGGCACTGTGTGTCTTGTATCGGGTGTTCACAGTGTTTGCAAGTCTCCCCTGAGTTACTGTGCTGAGTGTGTAAAGGGGGGTGGGTCAGTCTTGTGCTGGGTTTTCCATGTGACTGCAGGTCACCCCTGTGTTACTGTGATGGGTGTATAACAGGTGGTTAGTCTTGTACTGTGTATTTCCTGGGTCAGTCTTACACTGGGTGTTCCATGTGACTGCAGGTCACCCCTGTTTTTCTGAGGTGGGTATATAACAGGTGACGGGTCAGTCTTTTTATACTAGTGCTTCCAGTGCCTGGTTGCTGACTTTCCTAGAATATCTGGGAGACACTAAATTCAGGAATTTCTCCTGGTATCCATGGTGACCCGTCGAATCTCCCACAATGAACTTGAGGCCGCGATTTAATGCAAACCATGACATCAAATGCTAGTGCTACAAGGACTGGGCAGTAGCTGATGGTGTAATTTGCGTCATTAAGTCCGGAGGAAAGAAATTAACTCTATATGAACAAGTAAAAGAACTGTATATCACTGTTTATCACTTGTAATGTTCATGGAGCTTGATAGAAGGCAGGACCCACCCCATGCATAAAGACCATGGGTCTGATCCAGACCTACTTTTGTGTGCGTAGCACATTAACAACGGCGTACCTACGATGCACGGCAATAGGCACTCCCCTTGGTCGTCCTAAGTTTTGCTTTTTACGCCCAGCAAACCCTACCCTAACTTTTTTGATCGCAACCGCGGGCGTGGTAAGCTCATTGCGTAGTTATGACGCTTAGCAGGTCCATACTGTACGATTTAAATGCCTCACCCCGCCCTCGGTGCATAGAATCTGCCGGGCGCATGCGCAGTAAGTACAAAAAGCCGTTTTTATGCTTACGATCGCCATAAAAATGCACACAAGCGTAGGTCTGGATCAGGCCCCATGGCACAAGGAGCTTTAAATCCCCTAAATGTTTAGCTTTCTGAACCCTGTATTATGAATGTTCTTGTAAAACTACATAGAAAAAACTGTTTTTATTTTTTATACTTATATAAGGGTAAAATGTCACTATTTTTTATATACAGTACAGTAGAAATAAAAACATTTCTCTACTAGAATAAAAACATCTTCATTAAGTTTAAGTTTCAGCAATAACTTGAATTCTTATTCCACTGATGATCTACACACATTTCCACTCTTTCATTTTCCTAATTAATTGTATGTGATCAAATTACTGACAAAGGCTAAATAGGAGCAAATCGTTCCGTTCATTTCCATCAGTTACCCCGGCTCCTGTATCGCCGAACGAGTTAATGTGGAACGCCAAATGGGTATTGAACAGACACGATATCACACCCTGGTATTTGTCTTAGCTAAAGATTTAATTCCATTGATTATACATTCCATTTTCCAAAGAGCCACTTGCCTGGATGAGCAGGTGGTGTTTGCAGTTCCCATTTAACTGATATATTAGCCATGTTTTGCACGGCATCGGCAGGCAATATTCATCAATTTAGTGTGAGATGACAGAGAAAATCAGTCACTGCGAAACTGACAACGAGGACAGAAAGAGATAAACATAAAATGAGAGAAATAACGATCACTAGAGGAGAACAAGAACAACGCATTAAAGTCGTGGAGGAAAAATTTGGATGCATAAACAATATTATGAGATTATAAGGGTGGCTGTTCTCACAGGTAAATGAATATGAAAGTACGAATACAGATGAAGAGGTCTTTCTCTTTGTCCTGCAAAGAATAAACTTTGACAGAAGCCCTAAATAACAAATGAAAAATGTATAATTACTTATATACTTCAGACGCCTTCCGATAGATGGACTGAGTAGCAATCACAATTTGGCGTGCCTTTTTATGACAAAGGGGTATAATATGTGAGCGTGATGTTTAAAGCACTGACAGTTTTAACTGATCTTCACTCTTCTGGAACAAAGAGAGGTGACTGAGAGGAAGAGAGAGCATGGATAGATCAGAGGGGAGTGTGATGACAGAGCGCAGGAGAAAGCATGGACAGAGCAGAGGAGAGAGTGTGGATAGTGTGGAGGGAAGAGGGGGGACCGAGAGGGCACAGAACAGAGGAGGACAGAATTGAGGAGAATACGTGGGCAGAGTGGAAGAGAAAGTAGGTATACAGTGGAAGAGAGCAGGGATAGAGCAGAGAAGAAGAGATTAGGGACAGAGCAGGGGAGAGAGCATGGATAAATCAGAGGGGAGTGTGGTGACAGAGCGAGAGAGGAGAGTGGGGACAGAGTGCAGAAGGAAGCTTGGAAAGAGGGAAGGAGAGAGCAGAGACAGGGTGGAGGAGAGAGTGGGGACAAGGCAGAGAAGACACCGTGGACAGAGCATGGACAGAGCAGAGGAGAGAGCATGGACAGAGCAGAGGAGAGAGTGTGGACAGAGCAAAAAGAAGAGTGTGAAAAGAGCGGAGGAGTGAATGGGGACAGAACAGAAGAGAGAGCATGGACAGAGCAGAAGAGAAAGTAGAAGTAGAAGAGACCAGGGACAGAGCGGGGGAGAAAGTGTGGATAAAGCAGAGAAGAGAGCAGTTGGGAACAGGAGTAAAGACAAGGGACCGGATCCAGACTGCATAACGTTAGGCTACTTTCACAAGCTTCCGTAAGTAAGCTTAAACATGTAGAGCCTGATCCAGACCTACGCCCGCCGCTGTAGTTATGGCAGGCGTATGCGTAAGATCGGCTGTTTAGCCGATCTGCGCATACACCGGGCAGATGTTACCTGGCGTAGTTAGGGATCTTCTTTATTCTGAATAGGGCGTCCCTAACTGCAGCGTAGTTACGGATGAAGGGGCGTTCCTAGGTTACGGACCCTGTAACTACACTGCAGTTAGGGAAGGAAGGCTGGGGGAGGCAGGTACATGAGGCATGGAGGGAGGGGTTAGTTAGTTACGCTCCGGTCCAGCCATAATTACACTCTGTTACACCGGCTGAAGTTAGGGTAGCCTTCAGCCGGCGCAACAAAGTGTAATTACGCCCGGACCGGGGGAGTGCATAGATGTTGCGCTGTGATTGTGTAGGCCCTGATTCACACTTAAGAACGTAACTAAATATACTCCGACCATGTCCGTATCTCGGCAACTTTATGTGAATTGCGCATGTAGACGTTATGCACGGAAACCCAGCACGGAGTTCAACTCCATGCCTAATGAGATCCGTATGAAGGGACGTGCCAGTACACCGTAAGTAGGAGGTTAGGAAAAGTGGGTGGAGACTGGCATATATACAGGGCAGTATGGGCTGGGTCCTCACGTACTTTAGCAAAATCCGTACATAGATACGCTCGGAGAGTTCAGGCAGCCCTATAGAGGCGGAAGTCAATAAAGATCCATAAGAACAAGGGGGGAGTGTCATGGGAGGGCACTTGCCACTTAGTTGCGTACTTATGCGAATCCGCAAGTACTTATTTCCTTCTTATCTGTGGATCAGGCCTGAAATCTGTGCATGTGCCAGGCTGATGTAACGTTGCGGATCTTAATTTCGTACACAAGGAGATCTGTATGACCATTTAAATAATACAGTAGGGGCAGGGTATGGGATGTTTGAGACTTTTGTGCAGATCAGCGGTCCATCCGGCTGCCGCTATGCATAGGAGACATAAGGTAGGTCTATAGCAGCGTAACTGCTCTAAAATCCGCCCATCCTAGGGGAGTGCCATTGGAGTGCGCTTCCATCTTACTTGCGGACTATCAGACTTCCACATGTGCGGAATGCTTGCAAAGGACGGGATCAAGTCTAAGGTAAGGAAATAATGAGTTTTTACATTTTAAATGGATCTCAGCAATGATATAGCCAACACTGAGGTGTTGACTGCATCACCGCCAAATAAATGGTTGTTGCCGTAGCGCCCGGTACCATTACAATGCACAGTGTAGGCGTTCTCGCTCATTGCGTATTGATCTAGCCTTCCATACTGTCGCTATCCCTTGTGGAAAATGTTAAGGTATGCCCTGGTTATTGGACCATCTGTGCGAACATGCAGATGGATGGAATTCGTGACTCTAAGATTGTCGATTCCTCCATCTGGGAACCAATTTTTCGTTAGCAATAACCTTATTGCTTTATAATATTGTAAGATACAGTTGACACTCCTAGCTACAAGGAACAACTGATCACATAATTATATGAGGTAGCAAACTACCAGATCCCTGCTTAATCCCTTGCTTAACAGCAGACCCTTTTTTAAAGACCTTTGCTGTTCTTGTGTAAAATGGGGACGTCTCTGAAGTGAATATGGAGGGCGTTTAGCACACTGTACTATTTGCATACCTCCCCTCTCTTACTCAGTGCACGAGCCATTCATATCCTGTCCGTACAGCCCAGCCCTTAGTGTGGTGGGAGTCCCAGCATAGAAGGATGGTATCGAGAAATAGGGACAGCCGAAAGTTCCTTTTCGGCTGTCCCTATTTTGAATACCCAAACATTTTAGAATTTTTTTTTCAGGATGTGTGAGTATGCCGATCAGCACACTCACCCATTCATTTTCGGAAACGCTTTTGGAAACGCTGTCGCCATTGCCGCAGGACCCGATGCTTCATCGGACCACTGGAAAGGTGAGTAACCTCTCCAGGGACTTTTAGCCTTAGGGGGAGGGATAAGGTTAGGGTCAGGCTGCGGAAAAGGGAGGGTTAGTGTTAGGGTAAGGCTGTGGGGAAGAGAGGGTTAGGGTAAGGGTAATAGAAGGGGGGTTAAGGTTAGAATTAGGGGAAGGGTTGGGGTTTGTTTTAACCAGGGTTGCTGACTTTTTAGAGCTTCCCTCCGGGGGAACCTGGAGGGAAGCCATAGATTTCTGCAAGGGCCGTGGCTTAATGACGTGATTTATGCAAATCGCGTCATTAAGCCCCGCCCCCTGTCAATCACTCCTGTAATCTCTAGCGTTTCAGGGGATGGGCGGGGCTTGATGACATCATCAGTAACGCTAGGGATTACAGTAGTAATTGATGGCTGGTCGGGGCTTGCGGGAGCTTTGCCGGCTCTCCCGGGATAGAGGGGGAACTGTCCAAATTTCGGGAGTCTCACGGATATTCCAGGAGAGTCGGCAACCCTGGTTTTAACACTTACCTTTCGGGAGCACCATGTTCGGTGCTCCGGGGATCGATTGCTATGCCTCATCGAGGCATAAGCAATTGATATCCCAGCCAGTTTTGAAATAGGGCCGTTCTTACTGGGATCCCACAACCCCCCTAGTGATACAGCCCAACCTACCTACTTAAAGAGCTTTTTTTCTTTTGGGGGTGGGTTGAGATGCAATATATAAATAAATTGTCTTTACATTTTCTCTTCTAATATTGCATACTGACATGCTCCAGCAATTTTCAATCTCACTGAAACACTGATGTAAACACTTTTTGCCGGGATTGTTAGATTCGGTTGCAATTACTCATTTTATAACAATTGCCTTCTAATGGCAATCAGTGGCCTCTAGCACTACGCATCTCTGGTAAATAGGAATGATACCTTACAGTCACAACACAGAAGCCATCTAACGCCAGCGTGTCTTATATTTATTCCTGGAATTTAACTGCAAGCTGTATGATCTTCAAGGGTGTAAATTCACAATCCTGTTTTATGAGTCTAAAGCTGTCACACTAACGTTGCAAATGCATATTGTTTGTTTAGGAAGAGCTGGGGATGAATTTAAGCAGATAAAATGACTTCATTTGCACATGTGATCACAAAACAACGGGGATCATTCAACAAGCTCACTCCAATACCCAACGCAGCAACTTGGAACAGGGGCAAAACGTAACAAGTAGGCACAGTAAAAATGTGTTGGCAAAATTGTAAATTATAGGTAGGCATAGCCTAATTTAACACTGAGGGCCAGATTTACTAAGCTGCGGAAAGGTAAAGTAGAGTAAGCCCCATCAGGAAAATTATGTGGCAGACTGAATTTCTAAGTTCCTAATTCAACTCTAAGGCACAGATTTGCTAAGCTGCGGAAAAGGAAAAGTGGAGATGTTGCCCAGAGCAACCAATGAAATTCTAGCTCTCATAGGCCTGATCCAGAGCTACGCATTGCCGCTGTCCGTAAGTACGGCCAGTGTAGCTCTGGTGCACTTCCCCGACACTCCCCCTGTGGCCGGTGTAATTACCCACTGTTACGCCAGCTGAAGGCTACCTTAACTTCATCCGGCGTAACAGTGGGTAATTACGCCGGATGAAGGGAGGGAGGGCCCCCTAACCAGGCCCTCCCTTCCGAATTTCTCTCCTTCCCCCCCGCCTACCTTCCGTAACTACAGCATGGTTACAGTGCTGCATGTTCCTTCGTCTGTAACTACCATTCTTACGCATACAGCCGCCGTACCTACGGCGGCGGCCGTAGGTCTGGATTAGCTCCTATGTTCCTATTACTTACTAGAGAATGTCAGCTAGAATATGATTGGTTCTTATGGGCAACATCTCCACTTTTTTCCTTTCCACAGTTTAGTAAATCTTGGCCAGAAAACATAAATAATAACACTGGACTTATACAAAGCAGTCAGTAATTCCCAGCAAGCAAAAAACAAAATGGAATGATTTGTAACCTTCGCTTTGCAATAATTTTTCCATACACATAGTTCTCTGTTTTAGCTGTTATTCCTAATTCTTGTGGTTTCAACTAAACTTTTTTTTTATCCTTTAGATCCATCTTAAACTGTATTTTTTTCTTTTCTAAACTAAGCCTTGGTTTGGCATAATTTATGCAGAGGTGGATAAATCCATTCACATTGAATCACCTCATCAAGACAGATTCCTGCTATTTAATTATCCCATACCACTGGGATGGTTAGATGAAGTTGAGGAGACTAATGGACATACCGGTGGAGAGGGTAAAATACTTCTGACCACTCACTAGAACCTTAGGCGTCGGAAAAAGAAGGAGCAAGGGCATTCCTCCCAACATATTGGGCCGTATGCAGAGATCCGTGTGGCGATCGGTTCGTAATTATAGGCACGGCCGGTGCAGGCCAAACCCCCTCCCAAGCAAGACACTCCCCTCTGTCGGCTGTGCTGCCGAAGACTTCCTGCCATAGACTTTCCGTCTGCATTCCCATGCGTATGTGTCCTCCGTGCATGCGGTTCACGATAGTCGCACCCTTCATTTTAATGCCTCCCCTCGCCCATTTTTATTTGAATTTTCCTGTGCGTATTTTTGCGTCACATATCCATCCATATGTACCAATATGCGATTCACAGGTCCGTCCGTAAGGCGCTTCCGCACGTATAGTCTATGTTAACTAGGTAAATAAAGTTATTAAGAATGCGCAGTTGGTCCGTTCATAAAAACACGCCCATAACTAGCCGAGAATTCGGATCTCTGAACACGGCCCATTGAAGCTAGAAAATGGGACAGATAAACTCCGCTCTGTCCTACCCAAGCTCCGCCTCCACCACACCCAAGCCCCGAGTAATTTAATACTGCCTTCAGTTCTCCACCCCTGCAATAAGCCAGGTTTTTCAACCTGGGTTATTGACGGATAATTAATGGCAAAAAAAAAATAAAAATTTAAAACCATTAAAATGCTGCCAGGGTAGATCCGGGAAATTCCTGATCCCGGGTCTGCCCTGCCTGCAACTCCAGGAGAGGAATTTGTAAACAAATCCCCCCCAATCAAGTGTGTTAAGTGAGAACCAGATCTGCACCTTTCACACCATTAGAAAGACCTGGGACCAGGACCTTGGTAGCTTTCAGGATCACCACCAAAAACACGGGTTTCATCCAAAACACAGCTTTTTGGGCAAAAACCCAGGTTTTTACTGATGATCATCTGAAAGGGGTACAAAAAAACAAACAAACAAAAAAAAACCTGCCTCCAGTTTAGCCCACTTATTGGGACACACTGGAAGGCCATCGGGACAGTCACCAAAATCGAGGCTGTCCCGTTGGAACTGGGACTATTAGGAGGTATGGGCAAGGGGGCTGCTCTGTAAGTCTGAAAGTATAACTGAAAGTGATACAGTACAGACTCACTTGTGATCTCCTGGCCAGTGATAGTTAAACCAGACCCTTCATCATGACCCATTCCATTAGGTACAATATAATCCGCTTCTGAGCTTCCAACTGTCACTCACCTGGTTTAAATGAATTACCTGATATTTAAAAGACTATTTGGCTCTTCAACAGCTGTGACTACCATAGCAACTGACAGTTGGAAGCTCAGGAGCAGAGTTTTTTGTACCTAATGAAATGGGTCATGTTGGAGGGTATGGTTAAACACACTATAGTATCGCTAGCTGGCAGATTAATGATGAGTTTGTATGACAGTTTCAGTCGTAGAGACTTGCTGTGTGTACAGTGAATGTGTTAGGAGGGTCAAAAGAGGAGGAAGAGGGAGGGGCATGGACAGGACTGTCAACTACAAGTTTGTATGACTGTATCATACTGTTTTACCTAAGACCCCCCATCCACTACATAAAAATGTCCTTGGCTTAAAACTTGAGTTCTCAGCACTAGTGGACACATCTAGCAAGGAAATGCCACAGTTCCGCTTGCTGGGGGAGCAGAGAAGGGTGTTGGGTAAAATTATTATTTTATCTGGGAATTCCCATTGAGAGTTAATTTCAGTGTTCTGTGTTGCTTTTTCCTTATGTCACTGTACAGAGCGGGCCTCTGCTGGGAATTGCACACTGATTTATGTATTGCTGGAAGAATAAAATGGATAAATCAGAATTACGCAGAGCTGCGGGGGTGTAAAATGATATCACCCTTTCTAATAAGTCTAGAATGATTCAATGCTCTTTATTTATTTTGTGGTAATGCTCATAAGTGACTTCAAATATACAAATGAAAGGAGAGCCACACATTAATATAAGTGACAATACTCTGCTACACAGACAGGAAGGGTGAGAATGGACAATGGAAGTGGTTAAACGTACATCATGCAATGCATTTATAAGCATTTATCAAGACAGTAATACATTGTCAATAATGTATTGAAGGTATTGGAGCAGTGCAGTAGCTCAGTGAGTAGTACTAGTGTCTCACAGCACTGAGGCCATAAGTTTGATTCCTGGACTAGGCCTGATCTGTGTGGGGTTTGTATGTTCTCCCCGTGTCTGTGTGGGTTTCCTCCCACATTCAAAGAAAAAAAAAACCCGTATGTCTGGGTTAAGAATGTAGCTGCAATGGGACAGGGACTGATGTGAATGTGAAATATTCTCTGTAAAGCGCTGCGTTATCTGATAGGGCTATATATAAACACCTGTTAATAAATAAATTGAATCAAGCATAGAAAGTGATTATTATAAATGGACAGTTGTCTATAATTATCTATTCCAGCAGTCATAAATCTTCCTGGATAGCAGAGTACTAGATATAGTCATGACCATGCACTGATGTCCAATAACCTGTTGGATGACGGACAATGTATTCAGATATAAAAATTATGGGCCGTATTCAGAGATCCGATTTCTTGGCTAGTCTCGTGCGTATTTTTACGATCGGATCATCTGCGCATGCATAGAAACTTTATTTACCTAGTTAACGTAGACTATATGTGCGGAAGTGCCTTACGGACGGACCTGTGAATCGCACGTTGGTACATAAGGACGGATATGCGATGCAAAAATACGCACAGGAAAATGTAAATAAAAATGGGCGGGGGGAGGCATTTAAATGAAAGAAAGTGGGGGCGACTATCATGAATCACACATACGCAGGACACATACGCACGGCAATGCACTCGGAAAGTCTATGGCGGAGGAAGTCTCCGACAGCACAGCCGAGAGGGGGGAGTGTCATGGGTGTGAGGGGGTTTGGCCTGCACCGGCCGTGCGTATAATTGCGATCCGATCCCCACACAGATCTCTGAATACGGCCCTATATATATATATATATTAGAGCTAGAGCAAGCACAAAAATGTAACAGTCATAGGAAGTTAGGGTAACCATCTTTCTTTTGTGGAATGGTTTTGGATTAAGGGTGCAATAACTATAGAGTGACCATCGTTTGGTGCCTGGTCTCAATATGACTTATTTAACTTCAAAACATAGAAAGTGACGGCAGATAAGAGCCACATGGCCCATCCAGTCTGTCCAGTTGTTTATTAAAAGCTATACTGACCCTAACTTCGTTTAGATATTAAGGGGTTATAGTTGTGTTCTTTGTTTCTTTTATGTAAAAAACTGTGAAATGCTTAATAAAAATTATTTGATTTAAAAAAAAAACAAAAAAACCTATACTGACCCTAGACCCTATTTACCCTCAATTTAGTTTGAGATTTAGGATATCCTTATATTTATCCCAAGCATGTTTAAACTGTTCTACTGTGTTAACCTCTACTCCCTCAGATGGGGCTATTCCACTTATCTATCATCCTTTCAGTCATTTTTCCACACTTATCCTCTGAATTTACTACCCTTTAGTTTACATTCATGTCCTCGTGTTCTATTACACCTCTTCCTTTGAAAAATGCCCCCTGCTCTAGCCTGTCACAACCATTGATATATGTGAAATCTTCTATCATGTCCCCCTCTCCCTTCTCTGCTCTAAGCTATACATGTTTATCCTCTAGCCTTTCTTGGTATGTTTTGTGACACAGGCCATGGACCATTTTAGTTGCTCTCCTTTGCACAGTCTCTAATGTATTTATGTCTTTCTGGATATATGGCCTCCAGAACTGGACACAGTATTCTAGGTGAGGTTGTACCAACCACCTATAAAGGGGCATCACTACTTCTCTCTTTTTGTACTACTAATTCCTCTACCTATACAACCAAGCATCTGACTTGCCTTCATATTGCTTTGTTACATTGCTTGGCTACCTTTAAGTCACATGAAATAATGACTCCTAGATACCTTTCCTCCTCAGTAGTTTCTAATGGAGTGCCATTAATAATATATTGAGCTTTTGGGTTTTTGTGCCCCAAGTGCATGATTTTGCACTTTTTGGCATTAAATTGCACTCTTGACTATTCCTCCAGTCTACCTAGATCATCCCTCATTTTCTGTACCCCTTCTGGGATGTCTACACTGTTACATATGTTTGTGTCATCTGCAAAAGGGCATATTTTCCCCTCAATACCACAGGCAATATCACCTATAAAGATATTAAATAGCACTGGTCCAATAAAGAACCCTGGGGTACTCCACTGGTTACCTTACTATCCCAAGAAGGGATTCCATTTACTACAACCCTCTGTTGTCTATCCTGTAACCAAGATCATATCCATGCAACTATCTTTAAGTCCAATCCCAAAGTTTCCAGCTTATTTAACAGTCTGCGATGTGGCACAGTGTCAAAAGCCTTGCTAAAATCTAGATAAGCTATGTCTACAGCTCCCCCTTTATCTAATACTTTACTGACCCAGTCAAAAAATTCAATAAGGTTTGTTTGACAATTAGGGTTAGGGTCATGCTGTGGGGAAGGGAGGGTTAGGGTTAGGGTCGTGGAAGGGGAGGCTTAGGGTAAGGATTTAAGAAAGGGTTGGGGATAGATTTCTTATTTATCTTTCGGAGCACCGAGTTCAGTGCTTCAGGGATCGATTGCTTTGCCTCTTCAAGGTAGAAGCAATCGATTTCCCAGGAAGTTCAGAACTGGCTGGGAGAAAACGGCCCTTTCGAAATAGGGCCCATACAGACAATGTGACAGGTCCTGCAACACAGCAGTAGTGGGTGTTTGGGAGGAGCCAAACACCCTAGCACTGGGTCCTGACCTTGGAGATAGAAAACCTGGTCTAGGAATGACATCACTGTTCACTACAACATGGAGTAGGTTAAATATGAGTTGTGATGATAGAGTTGACTTAAAGGCATGGTTGCCTACTTTTGCAAATGAATATCAGGGAGATTGTACAAGCACTATCAAGATGCTGCACCAAAGGGGTGTGTCCTGTAGCGCCAAAGAGGTGTGTCCTGGGAATAGCTCCACCCATAGGTGTATCTAGCACTGCCAGGAAAACTATTTTACAATTAACATGTCAGTATTTATGGATTATTAAATTGTCAGTGAATACTTTCATTACTATCTTTATAGAAAAGCTAAAAGTGACGCTGCAGCTGATTAACAAGATTCTTTCATTCTTTAATTCTCCATGAAATTGGTCATCTCCATAGACCTCAATGGATGAAATTAGAATCAGGGAGATTACCAAACACTTCAGGGAGTCAGGGAGATCACCCAATCTTCAGGGAGTCTCCCTGATATTCAGGGAGAGTTGGCAACTATGCTTAAAGGTAATTACAGTCACTTTTACTCTTAAAATAAAAACAGGTTTTTGTCTTTAAAAAAAGGATTTTTAATGGAACTGTATCTTTTATTTTGTTTCTAATTATTTTTGTATCTATACAAATGTTCAAAGGAAGAGTTGCATAAAATAGAATCACATCTCATTTCAGAGGTACCCTGAAACCATTACATGTACTGGCTTGTATTTTAATTTCCATTAGCTTCTAGTTGCCTCTCTTTTAATGCCTAGAGGCTCTGGTTAATGTGCAATAATTGAACATCTCACTGGAAAGATAAACTTCCAAAAGATTGATTGCACCTGGCAAATTCATAGGATGACAGCAGGAGAGACAAACAAACACAGAATTCCAGAGCGATTTCGTTGGCAGAGTCTGCCACTATATGGAAAATATAGAAAATATTTGGACCTTTAAATGAATCTGTTGGCTACACAAAAGCGGAGTGGAATCAACTATTATGTAAATATAGGAAACACATGAGACTGCAGCCTATCCATTCACCAAAAACCAAGGGCATAATGGGTGCTTTGAAAATGCCTATCCTGTATTATTTTGTCAGGTTGTTCTTGTTGACAGGCAGCTAAGACAGCCAATCACAGAGCAGTAAGAAAGAATATAGTTATGTCAACCTTTCTGTGAAGACAGTTATACCACATCTCTCCCCAGGTGTAAAATTACAAGTCCCTTCATCTTTTGGCAGTCAATATGCCTATATTCTTGGAGCAAGGGTGGCACCAAATTTCCTTAATCCCTATTGCCAAATACAGAAAAATTCTTAAAGTATTTGAGAAAAGCTGCACATACCATGGTCACAATTCATTGCTTTAACATACATACATACATACATACATACACACACACACACGTTTCTTGTCTTTCTGCTCTTCTTTAGAACCCTGATTATATGAGTTGAGCTCCTTTGCACCTAAATAGGGTCACTTACCTCTTTGCTGATTCTCACTTTTCCTTCTTTCTTTCTTCCTTCCTTCAGGAGTCTGGAGGAGGACACAAAATTGTAACTAATATGCCCCCATACACACATGTATGGATGTATGGATGTATGGATGTATGGATGTGTGTTTTAAAGTCTGTCTGGGATGGCAGCTGAGAGGGGGTGCAGTCTCAGAGTGGCTGTTTTGGAGACTTGGGGATCTCCTAAGAGGTTAGCTCTTAGTTTAGAAAGATATTTGATATGTGACCCACAATTGGGACTCTAAAGTTTACAGTTAGGACCACCCAACAGAGAAGCCTTGTAAGTGGCGGGTGGTTTATATCACATATCTGCAGATATTTGTAACTAATTCTCTTACTTTTATTTTATAGATAGAAGATCATGATTAGTAACTGGGTAATGGCTAGAGTGCTTTTAACATACACACACATATGTTTCTTGTCTTTCTGCTCTTCCTTAGAACCCTGATTATATGAGTTGAGCTCCTATGCACCTAAATAGGGTCACTTACCTCTTT
>WWET01000358.1:74004-85837 GCA_011038615.1 Limnodynastes dumerilii
CTTTCCCTAATTCTAAACCCTACCATCCCCTTCCATTCCCCTAACCCTCCCTTCCCCGCAGCCTGACCCTAACCCCCCCTTCCCTGCAACCTGACCCTAACCCTCCATTCCCTGCAGCCTGACCCTAACCCTCCCTTCCCTGCAGCCTGACCCTAACCCTGGAGAGGTTACTCACCTTTCCCGTGGTCCGGATCCTGCTGCAGCGGCGGCGGTGGTGTTTTCGGAACGGAATGGGTGAGTATGACGATCGGCCTACTCACCCATTCTGAAAAAATGTTTTGTAAACTAAAGGGGTTTTTCGAAATAGGGACATCCAAAAAGAAACTTTCGGATGTGCCTATTTTCGAAATCAGACATTCTTAGTGTAGACTGCAACCGGGCTGTGGTGGCTCCCCCCCCCCCATAGGGCGCAAGGCCTGGGGTGTGGGTACTGATTGTTTGAATAAGCCAGCATAGTTCATGTTGATTCTGAATCGATGCAGATACCTCTTCTGCAATTCAATATAGTTTTTCCCAGATGTAACTTTCCTCCTGATTCTCTCTTGTTTTCAAGCCCTGGATCCTGTCCAAGGTGTCCATCCACAAGATTGAATCTAACTGGGTTTTAGCCACCTGGTCAGTTGTTGGTTTCTATTAATCTAAATATGAAGCACTCTGATATATGCGATATTCAGGATGTAGGCCAAGATCCTAAGGGTTGATTTTAATGGGATGTGATTTTCTGGTACCATGGTATCTTTTTTTGAAATCCCATCGTTCGGCAGTTGAATTGCGATTGCCGTGTATTCGTTGTTGCAGCTCCCGGAGCCACGAAGATTTCTATTTTCAAAAACTAAGCCTCTGTTGCTAGCCCTAACCTTACCCCTCCCTTAACCCAAACCTTCCATTTCCCGCAGCCTAACCTTATCTTTCTCCTTCAGCCCTAACCCTAACCTTCAACTGTTTCACCCCTAAACCTAACCCTCTATGTCCCACATCTTAACTTTAACCTTCCACTTAAGCCCTAACCCTTCATTCTTGAACCCTAACCCCAGACTTCCCTTCTTAAGCCCTAATCCTAACTTCAGGCCACACCAGTGTGTCTGCCGGTCAAAATAGGTACCCGTAACCAATATCATTATCGCAGTTTTCATATCTTTCCCCTTACCAGAGGTCAGAATGAATACCGACTGGGTAGCACGGAAATCGGATCTATCAGATCGAATCTGATTGTTATGTGTATCAATTTACTGTTTTACAATAATTAGCATTTTTAATTCAGCAAAAAAATTCAATTGATCATTTATTCATTCATTCATTTATCAATTATTACTTGTATATAAATATATATATTCATTCTAACATGGATTTTGGGGCTTTAAACTTTCAAAGTAAAAGTGTACAATGGTCCAGATCCAGGAATAATAAAGCCAGGGACTTACGGAAGTCAATTGCGTAAGTCCCATAACAAGTAACATCGGAGCACGTGTGCGCCACGTTACTCAAGCGTTCCTTCTAACAGACGGAACTCAGTTCCGTACAATAGAAGTTACGGTGAAGGAGTCGATCCTTCATTTACGAATGCCGAATCCACGCTACACAGGCGGGAATAGGCTATAGCGGAGACCACCAGTTACGCATTGATCCGAATTCGGATGGACGCAGATCATTGCGTTAAAATTAAGCTGGGGTTCTGGACACGTAAGTAACTACTACGGAAAGAGGGGAATGAGGGGGACGTGCCCTCCTCTCTTCCTTGCGTAATTTCAGACCCTCCCGCACATAAATAAAGCGTCCCAATGGGCCTGATCCAGAGCTACGGCCGCCGTCGCTGTAATGCGCATGCGCCGGGCAGATGTTGCCCGGCGTCACTATGGAAGCGTAACAGACGGAACTCAGTTCCATACAATAGAAGTTACGGTGAAGGAGCCGACCCTTCATTTACGAATGCCGAATCCACGCTACACAGGCTGGAATAGGCTATAGCGGAGACCACCAGTTACGCAATGATCCGCATCCGGATGGACGCAGATCATTGCGTTAAAGTTAAGGTAGGGTTCTGGACACGTAAGTAACTACCACGGAAAGAGGGGAATGACGGGGACGTGCCCTCCTCTCTTCCTTGCGTAATTTCAGACCCCCCCGCACATACATAAAGCTTCCCAATGTCTCTAGCACACTTTGCAAAGGAAGAAAGCAAAGGGTTAATAGTCTGTTTGTTTATAAAGAGCAATTTGTCTTCTTATGAGGCATCTTGTTATACTTTGCTGCCCGCCTCACACAATTACTTGGCTAATTGGGCACTACCCGCATCTAAGTCATTCAAACAGAGCATGCAAACAGATATATGGCAGCAACATTAACAAGTGCAGCACTGCTTGGCTCAGAGGCACCGGCTCCCTGGACATTTTAGAAGGACAAATGCTCGGGGTAATGCAAGGAAGTACAGTCGCTGGACAATTGCTGCCCTATCTAACCAGGGATCAATATGTGTAACTGATCACAGCAGGTAATGGATATTAATGATGTCAATGGGAAAAAAAAACCCATGGCGGGTTCCATGAAGTATTTAGTGTTACTAATGATCTATTCTTGAAACTGCTAACACAGCGGAAGCAACTTACAAAGTAGCTGACAAGAGAAGCCGCTAACTGGTATAAAGTATCCTAAACATTCCTCAGAGGGCAATTAACCCATGCAAAGTAAGAGAAAAAAATATCCCCATCCACTCTGTGTTCACAAAAGTTCTAAATAACGATGATGCTTCAGTAGCTGATGGAAAGAGAGCGTCTGAGGCTGCACTTTGTACCGGGGTCCGCGAGACCCTCTCGCACTAACAAGGAGATTAAGCGCACACTTGTTCTGTTTGTTGAGACGGATGACTGCGTAACACTCCACCAATCTTTTATACCATATGAAAGTAGAATGAGGCTTTGGTGGATAGGACGCCAGGGTACCAAAGTAAGGAGTGAGGAGTGTAGAAATGAGGTAAAGAGCATTATCAGTGCACAGCCCATCCTACACCTGACTAAAACAATGCCAATCACAAAGCAGGACATTTCAATTGTTACTGTTCCTTTCTTAAGACTGGTTGTTGTGTAAATTAATTGTACTTTCAAACTCTGCTATTGATGTTACATTTGTTTTCAAACTGCAAAGGTACAATTTAAATTAAACTACAATATGTGATAGTTCTGGCCAGGGGCGTAGCAACAGGGGGTGCAAGGGTTGCGGCAGCTACAGGGCCTGGAGGAGAAGAGGACCCATTGCAGATGTTCCCCCGGCACGCCAAGTATGAGTGTGTGTATGTATGTATAACGCTGTACTACTCTGCACTCATACATGGAGTGCAGGGCACTGTTTTAAGCTGTCAGTCTCTGACAGCTTCTCTCTGTCAGCGGTCCTACCCAGCTCCGCCCCTGGTCCTACCTGGTTCTGCCCATTCAGATTCTGGCCCCGCCTCCATGATATTAGGCCTGAGCAGGGTTGCCGACTCTCCTGGAATATTCGGGAGACTCACGATATTTGGGCAGCTCTCCCAGTATCCCGGGAGTCTAGGGATGGGCGGGACTTGAAAATGAAGGGGACAATGTAATATGCTTCATTAATGGACTTTTGGGGGTCACTGAGGACACGGTAAGTTTTTTCCTCTGGCTTCATTATTCAGGCAATGCCAACACCTCGTTGCCACTAGGGGACCATCTATCCATTGCCCAACCAGAATTTAAATTGAATACCCAATAAATAAACTATGCCCTTTTTATAAACCACGATAGAAGTCTCTTATCAATTGTTTTGGTAAGTTGTAACAAAAAGGACTTAATAAGAGAACGGAGCAGCTTCCATTAGAGATTTTAGAAAAATATATATATATATTTATTTTGAAATATAGCTTGTCTTTGGAACAACAGAATCACTTCCACCTTTTTACAGCAAATGTTCTTTGTAAAGAACATAAAATGTCTCCTGGCCACATTGCCCTTTATTTTGGTAATGTCAAAGCACTACAAAGTCTAGAAAGTGCTAGGCTTTAAGCTTAATCTGGCCTCAAATGTTGATTTTGTCAGGCGGCGCCAGACCGTCTTCCTCCAGATCCAGCGGAAAAAAACAAAAACAGAAACCTTATAGAGATAGTTTCACTTGACCTTTTGACGGCTGAAGAAATATATTTTTCTTCTCATTTCTTGAGTTTCCAGCTTCCTTTTCGCGCTGAGCTCTCGCCCTTTACTTCATTAGCTTGCCTTTGTTATGTGTTTTAATTAAATTGCCATTGAATCTTGTACACGGTCGCAAGATCATCCTCCAGAAAGCAGTGACGGTGATAGATGTGATCATTAACAGGACACACTATCTATTCTGCACTGCTGTGTATTATTGGATTGGGAAATCTATTTACTTAGTGGATTTGTCTTTTTGTCCCAGCATTAGCTGGTTGTTAAATAAAAAAAAGATAAATAAAATATAAATAATATGATTTTTTTTTAAATCAATTTCATTTTATTGAGAGGAAAAAGCAGAATAATGTTCCTGGCTGCAAGCACAGATAATATGCTATAAAATCATTTTCATTTCACCATAATATACCAGAAATGGAAAAAATGTCTGTATTTGTGATGGATAGGTCTGCTTATTAGTATATGGTGACATATACTATGTTCATAATGTATTATTGGGACCTGACTAATGTACATCTGGCTGGCTTCCTCAGCAGTCCTGACACGGCGCAATAAGGGTTAAATATCATCCAATAAAATAAATATTTATGCTAAGATTGTTTTTAACTACCATAATTGATAGAGTGAGATGGCTATAGCACAAGATAGATAGATAGATAGATAGATAGATAGATATTGCACAAATCAATTTATAAGTTAATATAGAGCAGGTGCTGCAAGGTATGGGGAATTCACACATATTCAAAATAGACACCCAGCACTCTTGCAATTAGCCAGCAACAAACCATAATATTCTATCTTTAAAATAAAAGTCAGAGAATTCCTAACATACATTTGCAAATATATGATTAGCCACCAGACACTTACAAGCTTCTCTATTTTGGTGGTCCTAACTCTGAAACTGTCAGAATCCCAACTTTGGGTCATATATTATGTATTTTTAATGTATTCCAGACCCCTAATATTATACCACATGTAATGCTAGTATATTAGAGATCTGGAGATGGCACCTGGCTGTGCTCTACGGCACCCCTTTGGTCTGCCAGCACCCAGAGTACAGGCTCCACCCTCGCTACTCCGATAGATAGATAGATAGATAGATAGATAGATAGATAGATAGATAGATAGATAGATAGATAGTTAGATAGTGAGGTGGTAGTATTGTTGTAATTTGAGGTAGTGGTTAAATATTGCTGTTGTAAGATACAGTAGTGATATTATTGTAAAATAAGGTGGTGGCATTACTGTAATCCTAACTGGTGGTAGTGCTGTAGTGGGAGGTGGTGGTATTGCTATTGTGTGAGGGGGAGGCTTTACTGTAGTGTGAGGTGGTGGTATTGCTGTAGTGAGAGATAGTGGTGGTGCTATAATGATAGGTGATGGTATTGCTGTAATGTGAAGTCGTTCACAGGTGCTGCTGTGGTACACGCTCTCTGGGACTAATCTTGTTATGTGCTCATTATCCTACACCTGTGCTCTGGGTTTATCTATCCCATGATTCCAGAGCAAGATGTGGGTCATTGCTTCCTGTGCTGCATGTTGTTTACGCTTCCCAGCTGTGGTCCTGTTATCTGATTCTCCCTGTCTCCTGGATACCTGCTTTTACCAGTCAAGCTCTCTGGACTTAATTTGGACTTTCTTGCTTACACCCTGTGGATTTACTTCTCCTGCACATTCCCGGTATCCTTGTGTTTTCTACCTGTTATCTGTGCTTATTTCTGCATACTCCTGTGTTACATCTCCTGTATCATCCGTGTCCTCCTACAATAAACCTCACCAGTTCCTGAGCTACTGTGTTGTGTCGTCCTACTATTCATAACAGAATGACCTACCCCTTGCTCTGGAATCATGGGATAGATAAAACCAGAATGACCTACCCCTTGCTCTGGAATCATGGGATAGATAAACCCAGAGCACAGGTGTAGGATAACGAGCACATAACAAGATTAGTTCCATAGAGTGTGCCAAAGCAGCCTCTAGGGGCAGGTAATAGAAATATCCACAACAAGAATTATTAGTCCAGGACTGTCTCTAGAGGCATAACCAGAAATGGCAGTCCAGTGGTGGTTGTATTGCTGTAATAATGGTAGTAGTGTTGTAGTGTGAGGTAGCGGTATTGTTGTAGTGTAAAGTGGTGATATTGCTGTAATGTGAGGTGGTGCTGCTGGTATTTCTGTAATAAGAGGTAGTGCCGGTGGTATTGCTGTAATAAAGATAGTATTGCTGTAAAGTTAGGTGGTGGTACTGGTATTTTTGTAATAAGAGGTGGTGATGGTGGTATTGTTGTAATGTGTGGTGTTGGTTGTGGTGGTGTATAATAAAAGTTGTTGGTGTTGGTACTTTCTCTCTTTCTTTTCCTCTTTGCATGCTTAGTAAATAGATCCCTTTCTCACCACTTCCACTATTATGGATGCCCACTGTGGAAATTTTCATGAAAATTTGTCTGAACATTTCACATTTTTATCCCTTCAGGGCCAAAACGTTGATAAATGAGAGTTGTGACGATATATGTCTTTGCAAAATGAAATAAGCTCTCCATGGATTGTGTAGATTCATTGCATCATTGCATCGCATCCCCTACTAATCGGATGAGTGTTTGTACTTGCAGTGCCGCTGTCTGTCACCCCGCCTTCGTAGGCCTCTGTCATAAGTCTAATTTATGTGCATTTTGTTTGGGATGTTTTATGCTAAGCCTTAAGTGCTGTGATGAGACTAATTATTTTTGTGACAATGGTGTTGAGCAAACCTACGCAATTCATTAACGGTTTGTTACAAAACAATTTCAGGTAAATGATACACTAATTACATTAATTTGATCCCGTTAGCAACAGAGTCATTGTCACCCTGTATCCTCTGTTGTACTGCATTAATAGAGGAAAGTGAAAGACTACTTAGCAACCCGTAAAGGACGCATAGAGAATACTCTGCTAAGGCTTCTACTTTCAGCTTGAAAAGACTAATTTGTTTTGAAATGTAACATCTACCTACAATAAATGCAGCATTATAACAATCTATCAAGCTGTTAATATATGTATTAGCGGCTTACAAAGAAAAGATATGTAAGTAATGCTGTGTTTTAACCATAGATAGCTATCACACGGGAAGTTTTTTTTCTTCATATTTTAGGATATATCAGAACAGTAGAGTAACTACCAATGTAGCAGGGGGTACAAATGCTTTGGGGCCAGGAGAGTGGGCCCCGAGGCATCTGCCGAACCCTGTACCCATGGAACTCTAAGTTGTTAGAGGCTATAGACAGCGAGGGACACTAGGTCTATGAGTGCTGTTTATAAATTCTGCTGGCCAGTGTAGGAGGTGGAGAGGGGACTGCAGTCACCAGAGGGCAGCGGTAAGCTGTCAGCTGCTGGCAATGGATTTATAAACAGTGCTCGGCACTGATAGACCGCCATCCTCTGACAACTGCCTGCACATGTGCAGAGTGGTCGCCGACTGGTGACTGCACTGCGCACCCGTCAGATAGAGAGGAAGGGTGCATGGTGCGGACCTATCAGCATAGCGTGGCTTATTTACCTAAACTATTTTGACTTAAGATATAATCCATTTTTAATATTGGGGGACATAATACATACTTCCTGCATGGGTGCGTTTTCCGATTACTATGGCCTGGTTCCACATGTTTGTCCATTAGGCCACTTACGCAAGCAAAGATGTCCTACACCACCAAGGGCGTGTCCAATGTAGAGCTCCACCCATGGGTGTGTCTAGCCCTGCCAGGAAAAAAAATTCTCCATAAAAATGGCAGCATCAGAATGTTAAACTGTCTGTGTATAAATACTTTCAGTATTATTGTGAAAACTGTGATTAAGAGATCCACTAAATTCTTCATCTTTATTATTTATTTACTTTTATTATTATAAAGCTAATCCAGGGTTGCCGACTCTATAAACCCAGAGAAGCCATAGATTTCTGCAAGGGGTGGGGCTAAATGACGCACGCTATTTATGCAAATCGTGTCATTAAGCCCCTCCCTATCAATTTTGTAATCCCTAGTGTTCCAGACCCATCCATCCCTAGTAACGCTAGTGATTACAATAGTTATCGATTGCTGGTGGGGTTTGCGGGAGCTTTGCCGGCTCTTCCTGGATACCGGGAGAACCGCCCAAATTTTGTGAGTCTCCTGGATATTCCGGGAGAGTCGGCAACCTTGAGCTAATCATTTTGGCCTCCATGACTGGCCATCTCCATAGGCCTCATTGCAGGGAAATAATTTCTGAATGCTTTCATCATACCACAATGACTTCTGGAACCAAATCAACATCAGGGAGATTGCACACTTCAGGGAGTTCACCCACTTTTCAGGGAGTCTCCCTTATATTCAGGGAGAGTTTGCAACTATGAATAAATGAGATGAAGCTTTGGATATACATACCCTCCAACATTTTTTTTTATTAAAAAATCAGTACACCAGGGGCGTGGCTTGTCCCATGAAGGGGCGTGGTTTAATCTGCTCTCATTTGCCTGTATGATAATATGTAAAATCTTATTTTACACCTTATTATATAAGCTAAGAACTATAGTGTCACAGGAGAGGGTCCTGTCACTATAGTGTCACAGGAGAGGGTCCTGTCACTATAGTATCACAGGAGAGGGTCTTGTCACTATAGTATCACAGGAGAGGGTCTTGTCACTATAGTATCACAGGAGAGGGTCTTGTCACTATAGTATCACAGGAGAGGGTCTTGTCACTATAGTATCACAGGAGAGGGTCTTGTCACTATAGTATCACAGGAGAGGGTCTTGTCACTATAGTATCACAGGAGAGGGTCTTGTCACTATAGTATCACAGGAGAGGGTCCTGTCACTATAGTATCACAGGAGAGGGTCCTGTCACTATAGTATCACAGGAGAGGGTCCTGTCACTATAGTAACACAGGAGAGGGTCCGTCACTATAGTAACACAGGAGAGGGTCCTGTCACTATAGTAACACAGGAGAGGGTCCGTCACTATAGTTATCACAGGAGAGGGTCCTGTCACTATAGTATCACAGGAGAGGGTCCTGTCACTACAGTATCGCAGGAGAGGGGCCTGTCACTATAGTATCACAGGAGAGGGTCTTGTCAATTTAGCAGTGCTGTAGAAGTCTGTCCCTGCAGCTCTGCTATAGTGATCAGATGTTTCAGGCTGGAGGGTGAGTATAGGGGGGAGGGAGCTGCTGGGTCAGAATCCAGTACAGGAGCCCTTTTAGCCGGTACAGACCATTAAAAAACGGTACTGTGCCTGCTAAATAGGTACAGTTGGAGGGTATAGGATATATGTTACCATCACAAAAACAACTAAAGTTCTGCTACTAGGAGAAAGAGCAGTGACTGAAATTTCCCAGCTGCACATGTATTGGCCAGTTGCACTTCTCAGCAGAGATGATTTGATATCTGGGCCAATGTGATTCATTTGTTCCCCAAGCCAAACAGTTATCAGCCTCCCTCACACTGCAAGGTAATATTAAAAGGATTATTTTGCTTCTCTCCTCTCTTTCCTTATATTATTGTATGAATGCTATGCAAGCAGGAGATACACAGAGACACCATTCCAGGAGTCATTTCCTTTTTCATTGATAAGAATCTCTGGCATGTAGGTCCTATCGCATAATGCTTCCTTCTTCACCGATACCCAGCAAAATACACTATAAATCCTGCTTGGCAAGCTGGCCGACTGGAATGGAAGCGAAAGCTTGGAAGGCAGACTGAGCTGTAATTCAAACTCATCTCCTGCAACAACTGAAGAGGGACCCACATGGTCACAGAACTCATATCAGCGTCTGAAAGCCATTAAGCATCTTGCTCTGGCTCCTGGACCAAGGAATGTGTGTTGCCAGTGCTTGTGTGCCAAAGGAATACCCAGCGGGAAGGCATATGGTCTAGCTCTGATTCTCTCTGCTGTGGAGGTTTTGTGTGTATGTGTTTATTTTTACGTTAGCTTTTATTTAAAGAGGACGTGTCACCTGCACACGGTGGAAGAGGTCATTGGGGCAAATCTGCATTAGGACAAACCATTGTGTAATTACTAAATTCACGTGAATTTTTGCTTAGTGAATCGCCTTTGGCGAATTTTAAGCTAAAACTCACGTGAATTTTAGCAATTCGCGCTTAGTGAATGAGGCCCTTAGTGTGCAGAATTCGTCTGTCGTGCGGCAGTCTGGATCTAGTTAATAATAATAACAATAATAATTATTGTTGTTGTTATTATTATCATGGGGGGTAGATCCAGAACTACGTTTGCCGTACGTTTATTCGCGTAGCGTATTTTCATGCGCGTAAATTCGTTACACTCCCCTCGGCACACCCCTTGCACGGACGTATGTCAAGATACGCTTTCCAAACCCTACCTTAACTTTTTCCAACGTAACCGCAGCCATATGCACACGTACGTATGGGCTGAACGAATTTACTCAGCTAAGCACGCCCATACTGTACACTTTAAATACCACCCCCCGCCTACTTCACGTATTTCACACGTAATTTGGACTAACGTAAAATCGGCACGCCCACACGTAAGTATTTACGTGACACATACGTGAATGCCCCATACGTTCACAATTATGCTACGTTAATGTGCGTATTTTCTATGGTGCGCATGTGCAGTGCGTACAAAACAGCGATTTTACGTCTCAGCCACGCGTAAATTCGCTCCGAGGCGTAGTTCTGGATCAGGCCCATGGTTTTATTATTATTATTACTATGATTGTTGTTTGATGTTATTATTATTATTATTATTTGTTATTATTATTGTTATTATTATTATTATCATTATTGTTGTTATTGTTATTATTAATATTATATTTTGTTTGATGTTATTATTATTATTTGTTGTTATTATTATCATTATTGTTATTATTGTTATTAGTAGTAATATTATTATTGTTGTTGTTGTTATATTATTATTATTATTATCATCGTTATTATTATTATTATTGTTTGATGCTATTATTATTGTTTTTTATTATTGTTATTATTGTTGTTTGATGTTATTATTATTATTGTTGTTTGTTGTTATTAGTATCGTTATTTTTAGTAATATTTATTTATTTATTATTATACCGAATCCAGATATAATACTATTATGCTAGCAGAAAGCAGCTGTAGGATTGCTGTGCCAGGGGCGTTTTAAGAAGTGAGGGGGCCCTTGTACAGGATTTCCTTTACCTGAGACAGGACTGTCCCGATTCGCGGGCTGGAAAGGGGCGGGGCTTACAGTGCCTTTAAGCCCGCCTCTTGTTCTGCCGTGAATCAGGACAGTCCCACCGCAGGGGAAGGGGAACTAATTTATCATCTATTTCTACCCTCCGGAAGATCTTAGAGGAAAGAAATAGATGCTGAATGGCCCCAGTTCCCCTGCCAACCCAGGGTGCAGGATACATGCCACAGGGCCCCCTGTTCTGAGGGGCCGTGTGCACTGCACACCCTGCACCCATTATAGTTACGCCTATGGATCGTGTGTAAGGGCTTAGCCTTCCTACCGAACCAGCTTCCAACAGGGAATCTTGGGGATCTATATGTATGCTGGAAGTCTGTACATGAGCACATTGAGAACGGGTCCATTTTCACAAATACTGAACTGCTTTAATATTAAACTGTCATTTAGAGATGAGATAGAAAACTCCACCTCTTAACTATCATTCTGTTTGCACAGTGCAAATCTGACCCTCTGACCCCATGCGGTT
>WWET01000358.1:105913-119827 GCA_011038615.1 Limnodynastes dumerilii
ACTTTTAAAGGGTCTGGCCTGAGAGGCAGTGTGAAGATACAGGACCCCCACTGAAAACTGCTGAAGGGCCCAAGCTCAGCCCAATTTTAAATGGAACACTCTGGGCCTGTCCCTGACCTGGATGTTTTACATCCAAACACAAATAATAGATGGCATCTGGGGGATCCAAATGCAAGTTCACCCAATACCCTTTCCAGGTTGAATACGCAGGGCAGCCATCATGGGGCAACATGATACTCACCTCAGCTCTCCAGCAGCAGGTATTGGAGGTAGGAGACAGATGAGTCACTGTCACCAGTCTCTTTCTCATAATACCTGCAGCTGGCGCTCTGTACCAGGCTGCACATTAGCAGACAAGACTTCTCTGTGCATCGGCCTGCTGTGAATCACAACTGCAGGTCTGCTATGCTCCACCTACAGTATATGTCACCCACAGCGTGTGATGTCACATAGGGGTTGTAGAGGCATGGGGCCTGATCCAGAGCTACGGCCGGCGTCGCTAGTACGGCGGCCGTAGCCGTAATGCGCATGCGGAGGGCAGATGTTGCCCGGCGTCACTATGGAAACGCCCGATCGTAGCTCAGGCGTCCAGTGAACTCTTTACGTTCAGCCTGATCGCTATATTAGATTTTTCAAATTTGACTGTATTTATGGTCAAATGAGACAGGGATTAGGTTTTGAACAGTGAAGCTGTGTACCCAAAATGTAACACTAGGATACAGTTTATAGCTATTGGGCTGGATCCTGACATAAGAAGGAGCTTGTAATTAAGGGGCTAATCCAGCCCTACGCTGCCAGGCGTAAGTGTAAGATCGGCTTAAAAGCCGATCTGCGCATGCACCAGGCAGATGTTGCCCCGCGTAGCTACGGCAATGCCCAATCGTGGATCGGGCGTCCGTAGCAGCAGCGTAGTAATGCTGGAGCGGACGTTCCCCTCCGTTACTACGCTGCAGTTAGTGCAGGTAGGCGGGGGGAGGGAGGGTAATGAGGCTGGGAGGGCGGCGTTAACGTACTATCGCCGCCGTCCCAGAGTATCAACTCTCCCTTACGCCGGCTGAAGTTAGGGTAGCCTTCAGCCGGCGTAAGGGAGAGTTAATACGCTCCTACAAGGGGGAGTATCGAGCCAGATCAGCGATGATACGCTGAGCGCTACAGCACTCAGTGTAACATCGTAGCTCTGGATCAGGCCCATGGTCCTTATCCACAACTTCAGGTATGACCCAGCCACATTCCCAGACAGTTTCCTTTCTCCCTGCTGTCCAAACGTCCAAAAGTGTAATGTATAGTGCAAATGATGTGTGTGCCTTGCACAGGTGCTTCTGTGACAATGCGAATGCACAAGTAAAGTCATGAATTAAATTTGCTTTAAAAAAAATAAAAATATATATATATATTTTATTTTATTAAACCAATACAACATCTATGCAGCAATCTCGTATTTTGTATTGCACTCAGAAGGTTAAATGCTAACGCAGTGGTTTGAATTAGGTTACTGTACATTGACTACAACCACCCCCCCTTCCCTCTCACGAATCGCCCCTCTGAGCAGAGGCGGGTGTGCAGTGGGTTGCGCTTGGGTCTGGATTGCTGTAATTAGATGCACATTATTTTCTGGGCGTTCATAGTGTTTAGGACTACAGAGATGTGTTAACCAAGGGCGGACCTGTGGGAGACAATGGAGTCAGTCGTCTATAGGTGCCAGCTCTTAAGGTGGCACTTCTCTTCCATTGTATCGGCCTGTAGTCTTCCTCTCTCTGTCTCCTGTGGGCGCCACAAAGGGCCAGATTTACTACGCTGCGTTTTTGGAAAACTAGAGATATTGCCTATAGCAACCAATCAGATTCTAGCTGACATTCTCTGGTATGTAATAGGAAAGTGAGAGCTAGAATCTGTTTGGTTTCTATAGGCAACATCTCAACTTTTCCAAATCCGCAGCTTAGTAAATCTGGCCCTTAGTCTCCCTCTCTGTGTCCCCTGTGGGCGCCACACCAGCATGTTGCTGTCTCCAGTGCCCCATGCGGCGCACATTGGCAGGAGCCAAGATACAGACCTCCTCTCCGCTCCCTGCACACTGACTGACAGGCGTGACATAATTATATTGTCGCAGAGTCAGCATGGGGGGGACCAACATTGATCTTGCCTCTAGCCAACTGGGGTGAAGTTATGGTCACCATGGGGTGTAAGTTTAGCTTTGGATCAGCCCCTCTGTGAGCCCCCAAGCCCTACCATAACGCAGAATACAGCCACTTGACCTTGAATTTTCAATCATGTGCAGATCAATTATGTTCCTCAGGTAAAGCAACTGACTTTAGTTAATTTTACATTTCACTGCACCCCCTCAGGTGCAACACTTTGGATGATTCTCTTTATTTTTCATTCCAACTGTTCAATTTTCTTTATATGGTGAAAGAAAAAAGTTCAATCATTTTGAGGCAGGGAATTACAGTATCTGCCTTTCTGGTTTTTTTCTTTGCCCACAGACACAAAATTTCGGTAATGCTTAATCCGTCTTTTCTTTTGTCTTTTCCAATGGTCTGTAGTTGCATTATTTTAGTGATTTCCAGTTCCAGGTTGGTTTAAATGTTTCCCCTTGCAGTAATATATTCTGTTTTTATCTTTTTTTACATATGGCAAGTGCAGTATATGTCTTTTTCTTGGAACTTTCAATTGATGCAATACTCAAGGTCTCATCTTATTCTTTTGTCGGAAGTCATAAATACTGACTACGAACACTCCCCTTCAAGCATTATACTATAACATATCTACCGATTAGCTCAACACATAATTGTCAATATGTATTGCCTCCACTCAGTAAGATCCAGATTAAGGACCTGATTCAGAGATTGAAAACAAGTTACTCCTGGGCTAAACCATGTTGATTGCAGGGGAGTCATATTTCATCTGTTGCAAACAGATTCTACTGGAGATAATTTATGGGCGCTAAAATAAAAAATAAATTAGTAAATTTAAAAGTGGATTATTTTAAAATAATGTGTTAGCTGCCGTCTGGGGAGGCTATGCACCCTCCCTTTATGAAAAAACTATGTTTTTCATACAACAAGGAAGTAAAACAAAAGACAGCGCTCAAAGAATACTATAGAAATACGGTGTAATATTGTAGCATTGATGGATGTATATATAAATGAGTGGCTATAATGATTGCTAAGATACCGGCAATTAAAAAATTAACACAATTTATTTAGACATAAAAATAAGACCGAGCATTGTATAGATGGGAGGGACAATAAACGACTGATTGGGCCTGCAATCACAGTATTATCAACAAAGGGTTAACATTTTCTAGAACTCTCTGATAAGGATTAGTGTTAATTGGTTGATTGTAGTAAGGGGTGGGGGGGTTAGGTCAGGTGACAGAGTTTACATAAGGGTTAGGTCAGGGCGTGTCAGTCTCTCTTTGATGTCTTGTTACCCTCCCTCCCTCCTCATTGTTAGGATGTATTTAACATTTCTTTTTCCTCAGACGGGGCATAGGTTGGGCGACAGAGGTGGTGTGTCACTATTTTATGTGTGGCGCAAGAAAAGAAAATGGGGAAATGTCTGCTTGCAGAGGCGCACCTCTTCTGTTAATGCCGGGTTGCCCGCCACGTGACGGGGCTTTGGTCTGCACGTTGAAGAGGTGGAGCCGGGGGAACAGTTTGGGAGGTGGGGGCACCTTAACTTACACCTTTGTTGCTTCTGATTATAGATCCTGAGATGACACACCTACCTGCTATGCCACCTTGTCTCACCCCCAAATTTTATAGTCCAAAGATTACAATTCATAATACATTCTAATTTATATTCAATAAATCTATGCCCCATTTTTAAACCCAATAAAGTTGTACGTGTTTTTATTGTATGAATGTTGGGTACTATGAGTAAAGGACTCAATCATGGTTCGTTTATAATTATTAATGCTCAAATACAATAAAATGGATTGGCAAAAAATGTAAAATTAAACCACCCTAATAACGTAGAAAAATTCTACTATATTGCTTATAAGATGTTGTGTTGAAGCTGTGACAACATATGACTGTACAAATATAAGGTTTCAAGTTTCTCGGTACAAACAATGCTTGTTGGTAGAAATGGCAGCGTGATTTGGTTGGTATATTGATCTTATGTAGGTTAAAACCCACCCAGCATACCCTAAGGGCTAGGAAACAGTCGTAATGTTCGTTCCAAGATTAGATGTATTCACAATCACATAAGTTAGTGATGTAACGGAAGGTGCTGATAAGGAACAGAATAGCATCCACAGTTACTGTTAGCAATATAGTAAATGGTAATTGATAGTTGCGGTCCTGGTGTCAGCATTAGTCTTGGTTACCCCTGATGAGGCGGGATGAAATCAAGCAGCCGATACCCGCTTCCAGGACCATAGACGTATTGATAGTTTGTATACAAGGTAGGTTCCACGTGTATAGTTGTCTGCCCTCAGGTGGCCAACCCAGGGTCACACGTTGTCTCCTTGTAACCAACTGATGAGTGGATTATGGATTATAGGGGTAAATTAAGTCCTAAAAGGATGGTATCAATAATGTACAGTTTTCACAACGCCAATCCAGAATGCGCAAACAGTATTAGAGTTGAGAGGTGATGTTTCCTATCCCAGGTCTAAATAACAGTGTGATAGTAAAGCTGGTCAGTATCTGTGTGCAGTAAGCAATTCAAAGATATATCCCTGCATGCAAAGAATACAATTCACTTGACTCCCACTAAAATTAACATGGTTTAGCCCAGATGTAACTTTCCTCTCTTAATTTCAACAGACCCTCCAACATGACCATTAGGTACAATTTAATCCACTCCTGAGCTTCCAACTGTCACTCACCTGGTTTAAATGAATTAACTGATATCTAAAAAAAAAACTATTTGCCTCTTCAACAAAGGTGGTTACCATAGTAACTAACAGTTGGAAACTGAGGAGCAGAGTATTTTGCACCTAATGGAATGGGTCATGTTGGAGAGTATGATTTCAAGCTCTTTCTTAAGTCTGAATCAGGTCCTAAGACTACATAGGCAAAGATCAGAGGGGTGTCACAATCACTGCATTCTCTGTCATGATTATTATATTCCTTGTTCTTTGCATTCATTGTTTTGTTTGTCTTTGGTCTGATCACATGACTCTTCTCCTGCTTTCCAACACTTCCTGATTGTGCTGATCACTTCCTGGCTCTGGTTACCATGTGACTTCTCTCCCTATTTAAGATTAACATTATTTGTTTTTATATTTAAGAGGTGTCAAGGCAGCATGTGTACCAATCTATAAGTTATCATAGATAATTAGCACTGATGACACTTCTGTACCCCGGGTCCTTCCTTTACTTTTACGCACTGCCCCATGTAATATAGACTGGTGTATAATAAAAGATACTTAAGTGCTTAACCGAGCGTTTACTTTACAATAAATTCCTTCCTCCACCCATCAAGTGTACAGGATTTACAGTATGCATGGTGGATCATGCTGCACCGCTGTTGGAAAGGCTTTCAGCACGGAATCCAGGATCATGTATAGTGTGTTCCAGTACATAACCTCTATGTACATGCATGCCGGATTCACAGTTACGTAGTTTTCGCCTTACGTACATTGGGTCGGATCCAAAACTACGTCCGTCTTGGGCGGTAGCTATTGTTCATTGAATTACGGCCGTCTATGGAAGACGGACGTAGTTCTGGATCTACCCCATTGTTTTAAGAATTGAGCTACTAAGCATGCGTAGTAACTCAATTCTTAAAACAACGTACGTAAGACGAAAACTACATAACTGTGAATCCGGACCACAGAGTGCATTCTGAATACATAAATTGGCTGTCTTGCCTTATTCTGGATCGGGACTATTGACTCTATAGAGGCTCCCACATCAGGCCGTACCTCTCGGGCCTGGTTATAAAAGTGTCATGAATGCTTACACCAGTACTTAGTCACTCCTCACTGCTATGGCTGTCACCATCCCTGTCTTAGAGCCTATGCAAGGCCAGCATCTTAGAGCCCCAGTAATGCCCCAAAAAAGAATTGCCCTCTGAGAGTAAAATTTACCCCCAGATGTGTGGTGTACCCTGAGAGGGAAGCCCGGTCACCCCTCATAATCCAGACCGTTTTCGTGGAGTTCCGTGCGTTTTTGAAGGTACGTTTTAACTGCGCCTGCTTAGTAATCTTATTTATGTTAGTTATGTAGAATATATGTGTGTAAGTGCTTTAGACACGGATGTGTAAATCGCACTTGTGGACATACGTACGGTGGGTGGGGTTGAGTTACAAACTTGAAAAGTTGCGTGATAGAGGGTGGGGGGGGCATTTAAATGAGCCTTTGAGGGCGCGGTTATAGAATCGCATGTACGGAATACATATACGCATGTAAGTACACACGGAAATTTAGAGGTGCTCTATGGAGGTGTAAGTCTATGATTACACAGCTGTGAGAGGGGAGTGTCCTGGGTGTTGATGGGTGTTGGCTTGCTACGTGCGTGCGTATAATTGCGTGCTTTGGAAAATACGCATCTCTGAATCCGGTCCCATGTGTCTTGCAGTTCCATACGTGGGGTGGGCCTGACCTCCATGCATACTTTATTCACACAGTGCACCGGATTCACAGCATGCGCCCTCCAGATGTTCCTATCGTACAGACCTTAGATCCGTAAGATGGGATTTTAAGAGTAAAGGGGTTGTGTTTCCCCTCCGCCCGCCAAGGTGGACAGGGGGAAGCATTAGAATTGAACAGTGTGGGAGGGTTTTCTTTCCGATCGTATTATCCACACGTGTGACTAAAGGCTGCCTAATGGCATCATAAGTCACACAATATCCGCACAAGAGAGTCGAGTGACTCTCCCCTCTTCCATGCAGAATTATAGACCCCCGCACATACGGTAAACGTAGGCTGGCCTTTTTATTTAAATTTTACTTTAAGGGCTTGGTTGAGCCCACACGTATGATTATCTTTCTGAATGTTAAAACTTACGGACAAGATAAAGTAGTGTTCTCCACGCGCAAGTATTCATAACTCGGTATGCGAGTTCGGGAGTGGCCTTTTCCATTCACATACAGAACTTACTAGCAGCCAAACACACGGTACCCCACTATTTGTTTGTGCTGCAATAGTAAAGCTGGGTCCGGCCCTTTTATATCTACAGGCCTTTTTTTATTGTGTTTTGTGAAAAGCAATTGCTTAGCCGGCAAGTAAATAAAAGAAAAAGCGCACGAATGTTATAAAACAGAAGTGACACAAAGTTATCCGTCTTCAGATTCAGGCACCCGCAGCTCTGAAACGAACCCTGTTTGATATTGGATGGCCTTTCACTTGTACAAATGATGCTGCTGCAACTTTTTTACCAAGTTATAAAAATTGCAGCAGCACAATAAATTGTAAGACAAAAAGGAGAGAAATTCAATTTAGCGAGAAACTTGTAACTTTTCACTTAAGGAGCGCTTAGTCGTAGGACAAGGCAGGAGGTATGAGTACTATGTCAAACATCAATACTGCTTGCCGCTCCTACCAGATTGCCCTTCGAATCAAAACCATATTTTATACTCCCAAGGGAAATTTAGTACAAGTGTAGCAAATTTTTCCTTTCATCTTGCTGATAGAGCGTCTTTCTGAAGCCAAAAAAGTGTAAAGATTATTTATACAGCAGAACATATATTATTTTTGCCTTGACAGGGAAGCGGTACGTGTTTTTGTATTCACGCACGTGCAGTGGGACATATGCTCGGCTGCTCTGATCGATGCGCAGGGCCGCCATTGCAGCGCTTTTATAGTTGAGTGAATTTATGCCTCCAGCACGCATGGAATTCCGGAATGTGAATGTATTTGTAAGGCGACCTGCTGTGTGAAGACACAATATGCTGTTTAAAGGGAATATATATATGCTACTTATGAATATTTTTCCCTTTAAGTTGACAGTAAAATATATTGGAATATAGTAATGTACACTACTTGTATGTATGTATTTATGCATTGTAGGTTCAGTATACTTGTCAAGCTGTTACAACTACACTTATAGCAAGGATTCTGATATGACTATTGTTCTGTATGGCTCAACGGACAAGAGAGGAGAAGAGAGGAGGGGGAAGAGAGAGAGAGAGAAAGAGAGAGAGAGAGGGAGAGAGAGATAGAGGGGGAGAGAGAGATAGAGGGGGGGGATGAAAGGGAGAGAGGGGAAAGATAGAGAGAGAGATGGAAAGAGAGAGGGAGAGTGAGAGAGAGAGATGGAGAGAGAGAGAGAGAGATGAGATAGAGAAAGAGATGAAGAGAGAGAGAGAGAGAGAGAGAGAGAGAGAGATGAAAGGGAGAGAGGGGAAAGATAGAGAGAGAGATGGAAAGAGAGAGGGAGAGTGAGAGAGAGAGAGAGAAAGAGAGAGAGGGAGAGAGAGAGAGGAGTAGAATTAAAGAGGGAAGAAGAGGGAGAAAGTGCAGGAGTAGGGGATTCAGGGATAAAACGAAGAGAGAGGGAGAAAGGGAGAGAGCAGGGGTGAGGGGGAGAGAGGGAGAGAGAGTAGAATTAAAGAGGGAAGAAGAGGGAAAAAGTGCAGGAGGGGGGGAGACAGGGTGAAAGGGAAGATATGGGGAGAAAGGGAGAGAGAAGGGGCAAGAGAGAGGGATGGAGAGAGAGGGATGGGAAATAGAATGAGATGAGAGAGGAGGAGGGGAAGAGAGAAAGGTGAGGAGAAGGAGAGAAAGAGAGAGGGGTGTGTGTGCGTGTGTGCGTGTGTGTGTGTGTAAGAGAAGGGAAGGAGGAATAAAATACTGTGTGAAAAAAATCTGCTCTCTGTATTTTGCCTCACGCTGCATAATAAATAGGCCTCAAAATGAATATTAAACAAGCATCACCAAGCCCAATAAATAGGTTATTTTTCTCTGTGTATTTAAAACGCGCTGAAAACGAATGTAGTAAAAAAAACACTACTTCCCATTAATGAAAACAAAAAGAGCAAATCCATAGCGTGCTGCCAGCATATCTGTGCTATCAGGGAGAGTGCGTCTGCAAACGAGCAGCTCACACAATGGGGCCTCAAAGCCGCAGAAATCGTGTGAAGAGAGAGAATATCATCGTGGCAAACAATCGCGCTGCTAAAAGGAAACACTTGGGGCTGTATGCAGACTACTGGATGTATAACATATACGTCCGGTGTTTAGCGTTTTTTCCAACTGCGCATGCGTCGTACATTTTTTAACGTTATCTACGTATCTTTTCCTTATGTAGATTGCGTAAATGCGGTCTGAAAGACGCAGACTACTTATAACATATACGTCCGGTGTTTAGCGTTTTTTCCAACTGCGCATGCGTCGTACATTTTTTAACGTTATCTACGTATCTTATCTTTTACGTAGATTACGTAAATGCGGTCTGAAAGACCGCATTTACGCAATCTACGTAAGAAAAAGATACTGCTGCAAAAAATATTGGTTAAATCCTATCTACGACGCTTGCTACTGAGAGATGCGCATTATCGGGGGGCATTACCTCCGCTTTTAATGCAGGGGAAGAGTGCCACAGTTGTGTTCCTCCGGGATTAGGCATTTTTACCGGAGGTCCTGGCTGACGCTGTTTCAATACCGCCAAGATCACTTTTGAAATTCAGAAAATCAGACCAGAAAACCACATCTCATTCTTCTTTATTAAACCATGAGCTCCATGGAATTGTCACGGGTTGTCTTAGACCCCCACAGGTGACGTGTACACCAGACAAAGCCAAGAGACTTTCATTTTTCGAAGAAACAAGAAGCCGGCGCTTCCAGCATCATTCTGTGATTTCAGTCATATCACTATCTGTCTCTTTTTAAATTATTTGATCTTTTGTGTTTACTTCCCAAAAACCTTAATAGTGCTGTGAAGCGTAGCCATTTGTTCACTGAAAATGCTGCTATCCATCATGGCTGACAGCGAGGAAGGTCCTTTCAGTGACTTACCGAAAATGTTTCTTCTGCAGAATATGTTGTACAAATAAACAGTGAGATATGTATCAGGCAGAGGGATCCTGATTTGTAGTCAGGATATGAGCAATTATGCTGGATTATTCCCTTTGACCGATGGGGGCTCTAGATCTTATTCATGCTTTGTATTGCAAGTAGTTCTATTTTTCCATCATATTGGGACAGTCGAAAAACAGTTGTTTAAAGATTTTTCTCTTACCATAATATAATGTTTATGTAATATGTGCATCAATAATGTTTTTATCAGAAATAATGGCCCTGTATAGAGTGTATTGTTGAACCTAGCGGTTTCCAAGGTGTGCGCCGCAGTTCCCTGCTCCTGGGCCAGTGAGTCCCTTGGATCTGCAGGGAGAGAAGCTGTGCTATGCTGACAGTGTTGCAATGGGATGCAATGGGATATAGTTTCTGATGTGGGAATCCCATTTTCGACATTGATTCTGCTGACAGCTTAATTGCGACTGAAGGCTTTCAAATAATCAATATTTCTAAATCGGAATGGGTACAATGTCGAATGTTCTTATTTTATCACGGTACCCATTCCTGGTTAGGCTGCAGAGAAGGGATGGTTAAGGTTAGGCTGCAGGGCAGGGAAGGCAAAGGGTAAGCTGCGGACAGGGGAGGGTTATGGTTAGGGGAGGGTTAATGTTAGGCTGTGGGACAGGGATGGTTAGGGTTAGGCTACAGAGAGGGACAGGGATGGTTAGGGTCAGGCTGCAGAGACGGGTGAGTTAAGGTTAGGCTGCAGGACAAGAATGGTTAGGTTTAGCAAAGGGTAAAGGTCAGGCTGTGGAGAGAGAAAAATTAAGGTTAGGGGAGAACTAAGATTAGGCTGCAAAGAGGGGAGGGTTAAGATTAATATTAGGGTAAGGGGAGTGTTACGATTAGGCTGCAGGGCAAGGCTTTTTTGGAGAAGGGGGAGAGTTAAGCTTAGCTTGCAGGACAAGGCTGATTAAAGTTAAGCTTAGATTGCGGGAAGGGGATAGTTAGGGTTAGGATAAGGAAACTCTGTGTCTCCGTAAAGTGCAGAAAACTGATGGCAATCGTCGCTTCAGTGCCCCATAGTGATCTGTCGAAAACGATGAAAAATTAACCACACCCCATATTCATACTGGTGGATCTTTCCCCAACATGGATATATCTATCATGTACAGTATACATAGTAGGCAGGCAGGCTGGCTTGGCAAAAATTCACCCAGCCCATCCCATATCAAACATACCCTTGTCCAACTTGGCACAAATAAAACCCATGAGTTTTTGATATATAATGGCTCAGCACCCAAATGTTTTATATTGTAAAATGTCTTCAAAATAAGCTCCCCCCAATCCAACCAGACTCCACCCCTAAATACCCATTTCTAGACAAGCTCCACGCACTTTCAAATAAGCCACACCTCTTTATTTGCACACTTACTGCTATTTAAGCAGTAAATCAGATTCCTTTAAACAATAAACTAATATGATTACTTTCCATAGGATAAAAGAAGCATTTGGTGTTCGTGAGATGCGGGTTTCATTAACTCCCTCTTGCAGAGCCATTATATGGAGAGCCTTTGGTCTGTCTGTCAATGAAGCATTTATTTCAAGTCCACAGTATATTAAAGACTGATTAACAGAGTTATTTTCATGTAAAAGGATTAACATAATTCCATTATTGAAATATCTAAGATGAATATCAATTAGCCTTCATTATGCAGATAAATCCCGCAAGCATTGTTTTCCTTTCCAAGGTAATTATAAACGAAGACAAGTTCTAGTAAGGGTCTAAGGAGACCTTCCCTATCAGGCTGTTTCTCTGTCTAGGTGACGGTATATGGAATCATTATCATTGTTTTGCGCTATTACCAAAATTTATCAAAGTGCGTTCACAGTCAGGGTGTATGAAGCTGGGATAGTAATTAAGGTTCACAATCGTCTATACTAATCTCTCTGTGATACCCGTGACTGATGTGTGTTAGATTCTTGTTGTGTAACTTCTCCCTAGCCCGACCCTCATACTCCCTTCTCTATAGCCTCACCCTAAACCCCCTCTCCCCGCAGTCCCTTCTCTATAGCCTAACCCTAAAACCCCTCTCCCCGCAGCCTGACCCTAATCCTCCCCTTCTAACCCTAACCCTCCCTTCCTAAGCACCTAACCCTAACCCCCCTAATACTAAAATGCCCTGGAGAGGTTACTCACCTCTCCGCAGCTGTCATCCTGCGAAAATGAATGGGCACACTCACCCATTCATAAAAACATGTCTAAAATGGCCCCCTATTCAAAATAGAGACAGCCGAAAAGTACGTTTCGGCTGTCTCTATTTCACAAAGCGGACCATCAGATCGGAGACTGCAACCGGATACTAGTGCCCAATGAATTGATGAATAGTTCTTCGACCCACAAAATGGACACTACCTCTGCATATGTCAGTGTGTGTACATGAACTATTGAAGAGGCAAAGTTTTTGGTTCCTGTTGGAAGCTCTGTGTTAACAGAGTGGAAACCCTGTAACCCAAGTTATCTATTATTTGTTGTATTTATTAACAGGTTTTTATACAGCACCATCAGATTATGTAGTGGTTTATAATATAACAAGACTGGTAGCAGATAGACTGGGTGGGTAAGTGGACAAATAACGCCATGACTATATTCTACCAGATCCAGACATTACGCAGGGTTCTTTGGTATGTTTGAACTGTTTATGGGGGCAGAAGACGACTTTATGTTAAATGTCTATTTTTTTATCATCTGTTTTATTTATGTTTGTTTGATGACTTCATGGTGCCATCTCCTTAAGATGTGGTAGAATAAAAGCTTGGAATGTGGTAGAATTCAATGAAATCCCTGCTTCCTTTATTTACTAGTGGTAATAACATACTGCACCTCACACTGTTTTTCATAGGATTGTGCCGATTCACCTCCCACTAAAGGGGTGGAGTTTATGATGAAACTGATGGAATTACGACTAAATATGGTCCTTTGTGGGCAGGACTTGGCAGAGTTATTGCAGAACTGGGACATGGCTTAAATAGTCCCAATTTTCGTGAATCTAAATATTGGGGGCTATGTACTAAGTATATAGCAATCTGGTATGGCACTGAAGCACTGAATGTTCTGTAAGGTGCCTGTTTCATAAGCACTACTCATTCCATAATAATACCTGGTGATTTCTAGAGGCTAAAAACAAAGACAAGGATAGAAACACTCATCCGTTTAACACTTATTCTTCACAGTTGTGCTTTGTCGGCAGAATACGGTCCTAATGTCATTAATGTTGTATGATGACTTGAAAAACAAGGAAGGAAACAGAGGGGACATAGAGAACATTATGACTGAATTATGATGTATGTTTTCAGCAGTGTACATTATACCGGATCATATTGATATTCCCATCATGTTCTATCTTGGCACTTCATTGCTCTGCCTAATCTGACTGGTAATGGTCCTTAAATGGATCATTGAGCTGAAATGTTACCAATTGGAAACCAACGCAAAATATTGCATTTATGAAAATATTAACCCATTCACATTTCTGATGACAAATCCTAATGTGTCCCTTTATTTCAAGTTTTGCTTCCATGTTCTGTGATCAAGGTGTCTATTAGGAACAACAAACAGTATAGCAGATCTTAAAAAGTGTTACCTATCAGACTGTAAGCTAATTTGAGTAAAGGTCCATACACACTACATATTTTATTTAACGATAATCGCGCAAATCACCTGATGAATTAGTGTTTTGAACGTTATGTGTACAATATCATGCCTGATCGTTCCATAGTGCACAATATCACTTGATTGCATCTTTTAAAAAGTTTAATTTTAACGATCAAGTTATGCAATAATAAATGCTCAACTGAAAATCGTGTGTAGTGTGTATGCAGCCTGATTGGCGATAAAAGTGATCTATAATTTCATTTATCCTTTAAAAATATGTAGTGTGTATGGGGCTTTAGATCATCTTTACACATACTCATCAAAGCCTTGAAAAATGTATTTTTGTTTTAG
>WWET01000358.1:119862-132994 GCA_011038615.1 Limnodynastes dumerilii
CGGTTCAAAATATGAGAAGTCCAACAGATCCAAATTTAGGGATTCTGAGGCAAACTGAGGAGAGACCCACAAGATTAAGGGTTGTGGATTTGATATAAGACTGTTAGCTGCCATTTTAGTTCTGATTTTCATTATATCTATATATATTTACAGACACCTTATTGATTTTTAATAATAGTGTAGCAACACAAACAGGTGCAAATTACTCAGTTTTAGCACATTTAAAAATTTTTGGGATTTAAGAAATTCAAAACATTACTTTTTTGTTGTTGTTTACTAAGCTGCGGGTTTGGAAAAGTGGAGACATTGCCCACAGCAACAACCAGCAACCAGTCAGATTCTAGCTCTCACTTTCCTATTACATACTAGAGAATGTCAGCTAGAATCTGATTGGTTGCTATGGGTACCATCTCCATACCTTCCAACTGTACCTATTTAGCAGGTACAGTACCGATTTTTAATGGTCTGTACTGGCTAAAAGGGCTCTTGTACCGGATTCTGACCCAGCAGCCCCCCCCCCTATACTCACCTACAGACTCCTACAGCTCTGCTAAAGTGACAAAACCGTCTCCTGTGAGTTCTTAGCTCATATGATAAGGTGTAAAATTAGATATTACAGCTTATCATACTTTGCAAATGAGAGCAGATTAAAGCTACGCCCCCTTATGGGACAAGTCACGCCCCCTTCACAGACACACCCCTCCATGTGTACCTATTTTCCATTAAAGAATGTTGGACGGTGTGCATCTCCACATTTCCACACCCGCAGCTTAGTAATTCTGGCCTTAAGAATCAAAGCCAAAGCATGGGGGTCATTGCTCATCTCTAATTTATTATCATGATTTTTTCAATGTATAATACTATGGATTATATATTGAAACAAATTTTCAGAATAACATGAGATTAGACGTTTACAAAGAACCAAATGTTTTTTTTTTAAATATATAACTGCATCAGATTATTCTGGGAAACTCTGAATCCTTATAAAAATCTCTTGGGAGAGAATTATACTAACTTGTATACTTGAATAGGCCTGTTTTAATAAAGCAAGTCTTGGTAAGCTGTGCCATACTGACTCCACTGCCTAATGACACTAATCATGTCATTGTTATGTGGGCATTTGCATTTTGCTTTTAATATCCCCCAACTTCCGTCATAGAGTAAATATGTTGTGAATGAAAATGAGATATCAGCTATACTGTAAATGCCTAATTGAGCAGAACATTGTTTTTGTGTTATCACTAGAGGGCGCTGTAGTTTGTAACTACCTATGTAATCCAATATATGTTGCTACTATTATTTAAACACTGGTTGTTTCTGTCTTTTTTTATTTTTTCTTTCAACTCACATTGTTTTAAATTATATATTGCGTCCTGTAAACATAACTCATATAAGCACAAAGAAGAACTTTAATAATAGTTTCTTTAACATCTTGTTTCCACAGAACTGCTTGCTTTCCAAATATCTTTAACTTTTTCTAAATGCAGCAATCAGAAGGTCTTATTGCTTCAGCAACGACAGGAGTATATTGTATATGGCGGAGAGTCACCATGCGCTGGCAGCAGGTTAGACAAAGCAACCAAAAATAAAAAGAAAAGTACAAAATAAATGATAAAAGTATTTTCTACCTCAAATTTTTCTCATCCTCAGTATTTGCTATTTTATTGTTTTTAAAAGTTTTATTAATGAGGTACTGGGTGAAATTGTACAGGTCCCAAACAGTTTTTGACATAATTTTGGCTAATTAAAAAAGTTACAGTTGTGGAATAAATATTAAGCCAGTTACTTGTTCATTGGCTTTTAAGACGGTCTTTTTGCAAATATAGTGCAATCAAGGCTGTATAATATTTAAGTGGCTGAGAGTTGAGAATACAAGAGCGGCTGCATAAGGCAACAATATCAACACGCCATCAGTGAGTTGGTGGATCAAGACACGCCTCCTCTAGCTGAAATGTCAATGGGTGCCAAAGACACACCACCTCTAGCTGACACGTCATTGGGTGACAAAGACACACCTCCTCTAGCTGACACGTCATTGGGTGACAAAGACACACCTCCTCTAGCTGACACGTCAATGGGTACTAAAGACACGCCTTTTCTTATGGTTCAAGTGCACCATTTATAATCGTGAAATGTTGGTGGGTCTGTACAAAGTGCATGAGAGCCATGAAGGTGTAAATAGGTGTACTTTTGGCTTAACACTCCTTTCCTCCTTCTGCACTACACCAGATAGGAAAACGGGAAGAAGTGATATGGGAAGGTGGAAGACATACTGGGGAAACAGACATTATGGGGCAGTTCATGGGTAAATGACACGGAAAGGAATCTAAATCGTTGGGTCGCACGCTGTCATTTGAACAGTCTTCTGAAAACCAGGGTCTACGTTCGATTTTCCAACTCAAGCGCACAGAAAATGGTGGACGTCTATATTAGAGGGAATTCCTATAAGGTGTCAGAGGTCCATAGTTGCTGATTTATTGCTTTTCCCCTCCAGGAGAAATAATAGAAAGCAGCATGGGGGGCGAGGCTTGAGGATGTGGTCTACCATAACATCAACACAAAACAATAGCTATATAGATGGGACTTACACTTGCTAAGAACTTGATCCAGACTTCCAAAAAGGGGGGCGTTTATCCGATCGCTAAAGCGCATATTCTAAGGCTATCCCAGATATCTAGGAGCATTACTGATAGAAGGGTGGGATGGGGCAGAAAGTGATTTTGCTACGTGGGAGAGAGGAAGTATGCAGATAGTACACTGGGCCCCCATTTTAAGTGAATGTAGCGTGTAGATTTTAAGGTAGTGGTGAGCCCCCCCTCGTCTGCAAGGAAGCCTGGATCCTGCGGGAATCTGACATTAGTTACCCACTACTATTTATTACACATACACACACATTAGGGTTAATTTAGTCAGCAGCCAATTAACCTACCAGCATGATTTTGTGAAATGTGGTAGGAAAACTGGAGCAACCGGAGGAAACCCACACAGACACGGGGAGATCATACAAGCTCCACACAGATAAGGCCTATTCCGGGAATTGAACTCATGACCTCTTTTCTGTCTCTTTGCGCTCGAAGCTTAGAGCATAACGGCTTAGGAAGTCTAGATCCAGTCCTGAGTTGTTATAAGTAATGGTGGCTGTAGTAGGAGCAAGAATTAAGAGGACATGACTTAATTTATTGCTGAAAATAGTTAATAGTTAATTAAATAAAGGCATGCCCATTGTATATGCCCATTGTATAGCCTTAATGGTGGACTTAACACCTGGGATATTCATTATATCTCCTATGACACGTATTGTGAGGAGAGCTTGCCTGCCATCTCTTTCACATTATTCTGAATGGAGAGAGATGACCTTGAGGACATTCTATTGTTTAGGCAGATAGCATTGCTATTATAAGTATGGAAACAGATCTAATGGGAAGATACTATAGTATCCAAAGCAAAGGCATAAGATTATGTACTGTCGTATCCAAGGTCAAAGAAAATGAATCAAATATCTGTGGTCCACAGAAATGCCTGGAATGATGGAATATTTTTTTTAGTTAACATAAAGAATATATGTTTATTGAATGAGTATGAAAAGACCAGCAAATAAAAAAATAGAATAATAATAATTAGAATAAATAAAAAAGTTAAAGACACAAATGGAAAAATGAAAATATTTACATACAAGTGTTCAAATTCTTTCTGTGACTGTTCTGCGACAGGGCCATCTACAGGCCAAGTCAACACACTGCAGTTAATAAAAAAGCAAAAAAAACCCCCCAAAATACTGTTATTTAAGAACTATAGGCAGCCATATTATATATTAAACCAATCAATGTGCCTTATAGAAGCCCCTCCCTTCATATAAGATCCTGCCGCCATTCCTCGCTTATCATTCAATACTTTAGTTGGCACCACTGTCATCAGCTTTACTAAGCCAATCACCTTGGCACGAAAATCAGACCCCAACCATTTGGTGAGAGTTCCAGTCACATCTGAAGTTGGCCAAGACTTAAGCTCTATGGGCCAGATCCAAACCTAAGTTCTTTTTCCGTTCATTCGCGTAACGTATCTACGCTTTCATAAGTACTAGGCACTCCCCTCGCTCGTACTTAGTTTACTCGTTTTACGTTTACCAAACCCTACCTTAACTTTTCCCAGCGTAAGTACAGATGTACATAATGGATTGGCGTATGTAACGGCCTAACCCGACCCCTACTGTACAATTTAAATGCCTGCCTCCGCCCAATAAGCGTAGGTGTCATATGGCTGACCCGACCTTCGTATTTATGCTGAAGTTACGTATGATCAAAGTTACGCTGTTTATAATCTGCCGTGCGCATGCGCAGCATAAAAAGGCGATTTTTACGACAACGGCTAGCCTAAATACGCTAGTGTGCTTAGGTCTGGATCCAGCCCTATATTTATAACAGTGCAATTACACCATACTGTAAACCTTACAGAGTCACTACGAGTTTGACAGACGTTCTGGGATTATGCGCTGATGAGCAGACGTTTGATTTAAATTATGATCATGTTTTTACATAACTGTTTTATATAAAATGAAGACCTGCAAAGCTATTATATTAACGTTCCAAAAATAGAAAACCACAAGGAGCGTCATCTGTTTCGATTAGAGGTAAGTAATAAACAAACTCAATAAAATACAGCAATAAAATTGACTCTAAAAATACCCCTTAAGCACTCTAGTTTTTTCTTGTTATTATATTAATGGAATGTTTGGAGAGTCAACACACATTAAAAACGGTATCAAGTATTTAACTACTAGAAATAGCAAATTAATGACGTGTTCAGTCCATCTTGGTTGTCAACATGGATGTCTTCAGAGTGATTTGAATAACTACTTTACTTAAGCTGAGTATTAAACTATTTTTATTTTCATTATCTGGTCTCTACGGTTCTTCTGTGTCAACCACCTTTGATTTATAGCTCATATCTTAAAATCTGACAATGGGGTAGATCCAGAACTACGTGTGCGATATGTTTCCACGCGTAACGTATTTTCGCACGCGTATTTTCTATACACTCCCCTAGGCACACCCCTTGAATGTACGTATTTCACCGAGTTCCGCTTCCCAAACCCTACCTTAACTTTTTTTTCACGTAACAGCGTACGTCCGCCAACGGACACAGCGTATGTCCGCTAATGGACGTATAGACTACGTGAACGTACGCCGCTTAGCACGCCCATACTGTACACTTTACATACAAACCTCCACCTACTTCACGTAAATCGAACGTACTGTTGACTCACGTAAAATTGGCACGCCCACACGTAAGTATTTACGTGCCAAATACGTGAATGGCCCATACGTTCACAATTACGCTACGCTAATGAGCGTATTTTCTATGGTGCGCATGCGCAGTACGTAGAAATAGGCGATTTTACGTCTCCGCCACGCGTACATTCGCTCCGATGCGTTGTTCTGGATCAGGCCCAATGGTTTTTAAGAGATTCTGCAGATTTACATAAAGGACCACATTTGGGGACTAATACAAAGGAAGATTTCATCTCTGCCTCTGTGCAGAAACATAACTGTCATTTTGTGGTCAACCCCAAAATGGCTTCTATGCACAGTGCTGAGCATTAGGGTAAAGTCCGATTTTTCTGAATATTTCCATTATTTTTCAGTGTTGGAGGAAATGATGGAACGCGTGACATGGGGAATCTTGTCAGCTCTGTTCCTGGGTGATTACAAAAGAGCCTAAGGTCGTAATTCTGGCACATCATTCAAGCTGATTAAATAGAGTGCCATGCATATTCTGCCTGCAGGGTTACACTAGTTGTATATTAAAAGGTGGCATTCGGGCAAGTCAGGGAACCCAAATGAAAGGTTTTGCACAGAAATCTGATTTCCCCTGGGAATGGGGACATCATCGAGTCATAACAACAGTAGCGTGAATCAACCTTTTTGAGGTATAAAACAGTATATATATATATAATCTGTTAATATGAATGTTGTTTTTTTGAAAGGCTTCTCTAATAATTTTCTTGTTTTATTAAGAGCAATGGGCTGGATCCAGACTTAAGTAAGTGCTTGAAATGAGTTACTCCTGGGCTAAACCATGTTGATTTCAGGGGGAGTCAGGTTAATTGTATTCTTTGCATGCAGGGATATATCTTTGAATTGCTTACTGCACACAGATACTGACCAGCTTTACTATCACACTGTTATTTATCACCTCTCATCTCTAATACTATTATATTATTACAAAAAAACTGACCAGCGTTACTATTACACTGTTATTTATCACCTCTCATCTCTAATACTATTATATTATTAATATATTATTACACAGATACTGACCAACTTTACTATCACACTGTTATTTATCACCTCATCTCTAATACTATTATATTATATTATCTGCAATCAACATGGTTTAGCCCAGGAGTAACTCATTTCAAGCACTTACTTAAATCTGGATCCAGCCCAATGGACCTGATCCAGATTTAAGTCCTAAGGACTGTATTCACACCTAAGAAGCTTCTGCTTCTTAGGTGCAGAGTTTCCCGATATGACATAGTAGGTATAAGATATATGCATAGTAGGTCATATAAGCAATCTACATACCAGTAGTAATTTGTTAGAAAGAGACGGCCTTAGACCTCCTCGGGGAGTGATTGGGTAGAAGTAGGAGGGGGGAGGGATTATGATTAGCCAGGGAGGGCAGGAAGGAGGCGGGGGGAGGCAATGTCCATGTGTACGGTTAGATAAGGTAGCCCTATGGTTCTCATTAAGTGCCATAAGGTATCTAAAAATGAGGGGGTGGGTTAGGGGCTGGATGGGGAAGTTAAGTGTGGATCTGTCCACACTTAACTGACTCGTAGGTGTAAATACAGCCCTAAATCCATACATTAGCCACCATTGCAAACACAATTGGACAACCAAAAGCAGGATCCAAGGTGCTCGCTCTGCACTCCTGCATGTGAAACCGATTTCGGTGCATGCAATATATATATATTAAAATATATGGATCATTTCACAAGCACTTGGTTACACTATCCACACATATGTGCATTCACATCATAACCACTCCCAGTGTCATGGACCATCCATCCATCATGGCTCAGGGCTACTTTCAATTTTCCCAATTGACCTTGCAGAAATTTGCAATTCGAGGGAAGACCATTTATACCTGTAAGGGGGCGCCCCCTTGTAGCCACACTCCAAAATTTGCATGCACACACATACACACACTAGGGCAGGGTTGCCGACTCTCCAGGAGACTCACGAAATTTGGCCAGTTCTCCAAGTATCCCGGGAGAGCCGGCAAAGCTCCCGCAAGCCCCACCAGCCATCAATTACTACTGTAAACCCTAACGTTACTAGGGATGTGCAGGGCTTGATGATGTCATCAAGCCCCATCCATCCCCTGAAACGCTAGAGTACATGAGTGATTGACAGGGGCGGGGCTTAATGATGCGATTTGCATAAATCATGCCATTAAGCCCTGCCCGCTTGCAGAAATCTATGGCTTCCCTCCGGGAGAGCTCTAAAAAGTCGGCAACCTTGCACTAGGGTTAATTCTGTCAGCCAATTAACCTGCTAGTATGTTTTTGGATTGTGGGAGGAAACCCATGTAGGCACGGAGAGAACATACAAACGTCACACACAGATAAGGCCTAGTCTGGGAATTGAATTCATGACCTCAGCGCTATGAAGCAAGAATGCCTATCACTGAGCTACTGTGCTGCCCCTACTTGTGAGCTCAACCCAACCACTCTGGCATTGCTCATAAGTCTAGAGGGGTTGGAATTTGGGCCTATGTGATGCTCCTATTAAAATATAGTTAGTTCTGCCCAGGGCTGCCACCAGGAGTTTTGGAACCTGGCCCCAGGACATGGGCTGTGGTGTTCCACCTCCTATGTGACGTCACCCTCCGTTACAGTACAGCAGCAGGTACCGACATTAGGATACCACCAATACTTGCTGCTGGAGAGATAAGATCAACATTGGTGGCCCCCTCTCTCTCCAGGCCTGGGAAAACAGTCCCAGCTGCCCCCCCCCTTCCCCGATGGCGGCCCTGGTTCTATGTATAGTACCTTGCCCGTGGCATTTCTCGACAGAATCTATCCTTTCAATGAGTCTTTTGAATCCATTGTCGTTACTTTCCAAACATCGCTCTGGATATTAATGGGCAGATGACAGATTATCTTGAACAATCTTAAACCCCCCCATGTGTGATGTGAGTCCCCCCAACCATGCCACTTTGCAGGTAACATGTTGAACAGACAATTGTAACATCAGAGCAACAGAAACAACTAAACCACACAAATCAGGTGCCTTCTGCCTTGGCACAACACCTCATTTAAGTGCCTAAGTAGACCGCCCTCCAAAACAAGCCTAAATTCAGGCCGGATGACATCAACGGCCGATTGTGATCTGTAAAATGTGCAATCTAGACTCCACCACCCCCTGCGCCAATTTAAAACATCATAACACAATCTGCTTTCCGCCACTTAATGTACAAAGTGTGAGAGAGGGCAGAATCTAAAGACGAAGGGTGAACTTTAGATGGGACGGGTGTTATAAAGGCTGAAGGTGGGCCCCTCCCCAACCACAAAGGATCAATTAGGGGTTAAGATGAACAAGGGAGTGGCATGATTTAGGGCACAATGCCCCACGCAGGGAGTTTAATCAAATTAGATTAATCCTGCATTGCCCATTCAGAAGCACGGTAATGGCTGAACCTAGATATCCCATATACAGGCTATCGCTGGGGTACTCCCTATCCATGGCAGAATATGTAACCTTGCGTTTAGAACTTGCAATGAATACTGATCATCTAATTGGTCTCCGCCATCCATCAGGATGCTGGAAGCCTTTTTGTGACTGGTGACAGCACACATAAAGTTGCAGAAAGAGGTGCATGCGTCAGCGACAGTGACAGGGGGCTGATTGTAGCTCTCCCCGTATTCTTCTTTATGCAGTAACACATGTTCTCACTGCTATGTCTGTGCTTTTACCATTTTGACAGAGCCTGTCACCACACAATCAGAGCCCAGACGCCGACAGAAGTGTGATATAATTATCTTTTATCATTTTAAATACTTTTCGTCTAGAAGGTAAAATGCACGGGGATTTCACACAGCATCATTGTGGGAATTTTTTCCGATGGAAATTTAAAGTGTTGTGCGACTGATATCGGCACCGTTCATTACGGAAATCATCCTACTGTATTACACAATAGGAAACGCGTTTTCAGTAGAGGGATTAGATATATGCAAAGGATGGACGCTTTCTGTTATCGGGGTAAGGGTCGGTACAACTATTCGTGCAGAGGGTGCGGCTGGAGATGGGGGGGGCATGGAATCTGCTCCTCCTCCTGCACCCATGAAAGCAAGCTGTCAGAGGCTGACAGCTTTAAACAGCACTCAGCTCTCCATGCATGAGCTGCTAGCGCTGCACACATGACCCGTCCTTCCCTGCCCCATCCAGACTCAAGAGGGTCAAATTCCACCCCAGGTCATACTGTTTTAAAGTGGGGTATTCTTTTTTAAACAACATGCAAAAAGACTAATTATTCATAATCAGAGTTGCAGATTTTTAAAAGCTTCCCTCTGATCTCCATAGATGCAGGCAGGGGCGGGACTTAACAGCGTGTTTGATGCAAATCGCGTCATTAAGCGCCACCCCTTGACTATCAGTTACCCCTTTTGGGGTTTCATATTGATGGGGGTGGGGCTTGATGATGCAATTTGCATCATCAAGTCCCTCTTTGTCCTTAGCAACATTAGTAAACTAGTGTTGCCAGGCAGGGGAGCAGAACTTGAGGCCGTGGTTTCCCAGGAGATTTGCCAGCTCTCCCAGGATACCGGGAGAACTGTCTGAATTTCGGGAGTCTCCCGGACATTCCGGGAGAGTCAGCAACTATGGTCATAATCAACAACCGGTTCTTTGTATTTCAGCACGGTGCAGCGCGGTGGCTCAGTGAATAGCACTTGTGTCTTACCCCGCTGAGGTTGTGAGTTTGATTCCCGGACTAGGCTTTATCTGTGTGGAGTTTGTATGTTCAAGTCCCACCCCCATGCCGGTTCTTCTTTCCTCCCTCCAAGATCTCCCAAAGGGAAGAAATAGAGTCGGCAACCCGGACTTATCCGTCCCCAGAAATTCCATGTCAGGCAGCTGCAGACTCCATCTGCCATGCTCTCAGGATACACAGAAGAGAGGAATCCTGAAGATCCTGACAGGGCTGGAGAAGACTTTGCTGGGGATCACTTGACAAGTAAAATATGGAAAGAGCATCACAATGACCGATAATGGCTGTCAGGGGGGTAGATCCAGACCTAAGCGCTTGTTACATTTCATCGCGTAGCGTATTTACGCTATCGTAAGTACTATGCACTCCCCTCTGGCCATTTTACGCTTCCCAAACCCTACCTTAACTTCAAAGCGTAACTACTGACGCACGTATAGACTTCACGTACTTAAGTGCCTAAGCATGCCCATACTGTACGATTTAAATGCCTCACCCCACCTTTGAAGCGTAATTACGGGTGTCATATGGATGTCACGCCCCTTCGTGCATAGTTACGCTGTTGACATGTGGCAGGTATATACGTTCAGAGTTACGTGGCGTTACATCTGCCGTGCTCATGTGCAGTAAATATTAATGGACGATTTTACGTCAGCGGCTAGCATAAAATCGCTCGCTTACGTAGGTCTGGATCTGGCAGAATTTTGATATTTTTTAAATAGACTATCAACTAATTTCAATAACTTATTTAAAAGAATGCCAAGTAAAATGTCAGTAATTATATAAATCCTTTTGTTAAAGTCAAGCAATCATTAATCGTTATGTAATAAACATGTCTGAAGACATTACACTTATTTTTTTTACTTGTAAGACCTAATTAAAAATGTTGAAACATTCATTTCACAGCATTATTTTAACTTGGAGCCCTCCACGTTCACATAGTATCTTCTGATACTCCTTCTCCTTTGATGCACAGTAGCAGCATTATATGATGTATAAATATAGCGCAGATAGATTTCAGCTTTTGACTTTTGTGCAGCGAGTAATCCTAGCATGTCCTTCCTGCCTCTGGCATCATACTAGTGAGTAGAATCAGACATCATAAGGTCACAAAATTATTATCTGTTGGTTTTGCAATCTATTCTTTTTTTATCAGACATCAATGAATACGTCAACACATGGGTAAATACAATTTTAGTCATTACTAAACAACATATGTCATTTGATATTCTAAGAACCGCATGTAGGAGAGCTGTCCACTCCCCTTTACTGTACAATTTAAACATCAAAGCTCAACCACAATGCGTATCTCATGCCTTGTGTGTGGTAACAGTACAAGCACAGTACAAGCAGAATACAAGCAGAATAGGGGACTCAACTACATGAGTTGTTTTAAATGCATACAAGAAGGAGCAGTGCATGCAAGCAATGTATACAAGCAGAAGCAGTGCATGCAAGCATTGTATACAAGCAGGAGCAGTGCATGCAAGCAATGTATACAAGCAGTAGTGCATGCAAGCAATGTATACAAGCAGGAGCAGTGCATGCAAGCAATGTATACAAGCAGCAGCAGTGCATGAAAGCAATGTATACAAGTAGGAGCAATGCATGCAAGTGATGTATACAAACAGGAGCATTGCATGCAATCAATGTATAGAAGCAGGAGCAGTGCATGCAAGCAATTTATACAAGCAGGAGCAGTGCATGCAAGCAATGTATAGAAGCAGGAGCAGTGCGTGCAAGCAATGTATACAAGCAGAAGCAGTGCATGCAAGCAATGTATACAAACAGGAGCAGTGCATGCAAGCAATGTATACAAGCAGGAGCAGTGCAAGCAAGCAATTTATACAAGCAAGAGCATCATCAGGACCCAGAGACAATTAATGTTTATTAATCTGTTCATTAATTTATATAAAATTTATTTTTGAGTAAAAAAGTTTAAAGCAATTCCATTATTTGTTAGTTTTTTTAGTTAAAAATATATTTGCTAAATAAGTCCACTTGTGTGTGATATACACTTTTTGACTTTTTATATTCATTAAATAAAGGGACATAAATTTTCTTCTATTACTCACCACACTTAAGCCAAGCAGCTCTCTGCGTACATAGTCCAGGTTCAGTCGGTCTAGGTTCTCCAAATAATGCTGAAGACGGGTATAGGTGTAAGGAAAACAGTAAGCAAACTGGTAAACATCGTCTTCTCGGTCAAAGCAAAAAGCAAATGACATGACATAGTTTTTACGATGATCTGGACAGCGGTAATAGTAGACATTTTTAGAGGGCAGCCTTTGCCTGGAATGAGAGAGAAAACATAAAGTACCTTAGCAATTACTTTATATTGCTTTTATACGTTCTATCTCACAGAGAACAACATACTACAGTACAGAAGAGGTGACTCAGTGGGTAAGTACAACCAAATGCAGAGCTTTGCCAGAGTAACTCAAATAATGCATGAATAGTAAATCAGTTGCTTTAAACATACATAAATATACATATAAACATACAGGGACCAGGGAAACACCAGTACAAAGAAAAGCAATAAGAGTAGAAACGTACAACGAAAATACTGAGAAATAATAGTGTAAGTCATTTTAAATAATAAACTACTGCATAAGTCACAATAATAAACAAAACTGTCACTGTGCATGTGTTGTAGAGACTATGGGCTCTATTTATAGACATTTTTAAGTGATAGGGGCAGTTTTTAAGAGAAAACTGCCCCATCACTTAAAAATGAACTTTTATTTATTTAGTAATCCTGCATCGCCAATGGAAACTCTAGTTTCCATGGCAATGCAGCTAGCGTTCAGAGACTGTCGCCGACCTGTTCTTCCTAATACGGGCTGGCAGGGTCTCCTATTTATACAGCTGGGAAGCGGAATTTGTCACTCCGCTCCCAGTGTAAACCTAACGCCAGCTCAGGCTGGCGTTAGGAGCTGTCTGCAGGGAGTTTTCATTCACTCCCTGTGAAAGACAGCTTTACTCCACCCCCCTCTGCCCCTGATTGGTCAACAAGAGGGGTAAGTGGCTTAAGGAATCATGCTGATTCCTTCAAGCTTTTTTTTTTTTTTTAAACTCCCTAAACCACCAATCCACTGATGAAAAGAGAAAGAAGATTCAGTCATATACAGAAAATAGATAT
>WWET01000358.1:159081-174875 GCA_011038615.1 Limnodynastes dumerilii
TAACGTTCACCAACCTTACCCAGTCACGCACATCCGGAGCTTTACTTCCCATCCATGTCCTGGCAATACACACTTTCGCTAATAGACATAGACTGTTCAAATATCGCACTTCATCCACACTCACCACATCCTGTAATTGCAGCCCAAATATGCAGTCCTTTGGTGAATCCAGCACATATTGTATTCCTGTACCAGCTATGCAATCTCTCAGCTCCTTCCAGAATTTTCTAATCTCCAAACACTCCCACAACAGGTGCCAAAATGTACAGATTTACTCAGTAGAGAAATGCAGCAAATTGATTCAATCAACCTGCTCCGAACAATCCACAAACCTCTGTGAGTCTCACTGGTCAACCTCTGGCTTCTATAAAGAGGGGTTATGTGACATCACCAACCTGCGGACATTGTGACATCACTGGCCTGTATAGTGATAGAGATGTTGCCCATAGCAACCATTTAGATGCTAGATATCATTATTTATCATTTGCTTTGGTAAATGAAAGCAATAATTTGATTGGTTGTTGTGGGTAACATCTCCACTATTCATCTTTACAAGTTTCATTAAATATAAAACAATCTGACTGAGGTGCATAAATCAAAGAGGGCCTTTATAATATACTTTTTCAATTGTTGCCATTAAAGCCCCATACACACAACAGTGTTTTTTAAACGATAATCGTTCAAAACACCCGTGAAAGGAGTGTTTTGAATGATATTGTGCAAGTGTGTACGCTGCAACGATCATGCCTGATCGTTGTAAAGTACACAAAATCGTTTGATCGCATCTTTTAAAAAGTTTAATATAAACGATCAAGCCATTCAGTACTGAAGGCTCAACAGAAAATAGTTTGTAGTGTGTATGCAGCCTGATTGGCAATAAAAATGTTCTGTAATGTCGTCCATCGTTTAAAAAAACTGTAGTGTGTGTGGGGCTTTAGTCTCCTATACAGTACCTCCTCTACATTGGTGACACCCAAAACTACCAGCCAGCGCCTTTGTCTACTGTTTCATGTGACCAAAGGGTATAGGCCAGGGTTTCCGACTCTCCTGAAATTTGACCAGTTCTCTCGCTATCCCGGGAGAGTGTCAAATCTCCTGCAAGTCCCGTCCCCTTGTCAATCACAACTGTAATCTCTAGAGTTGCTAAGGATGGATGGGACTTGAAAATGTCATCAAGCCCCGCCCACCCCTGGAACAGTAGACACAGTTGTGATTGACAGAGGGTGGGGCTTATTGATGTGATTTGCATGAATTGCATTGTTAAGCCCCACCACTTTGCAGAAATCTATGGCCTTTCTCCGGGAACTTTTAATGGACGTTGAGTTAGTAACTCCGGATCAACAGTTACGTACGATTGCAAAGTGCATAAGAGGGCTATTTGGTCTGGAGGGTGCATGGAACTTAGTTCCCTATGATAGTATTTCCGTATAAATGGGTGGTGCTTCCCCTAGGGTGGTGGGGGGGACAATTAAATCTTACAGTGTGTGTCATCACCCACTTACGAGTGGACCGCTGATACACAAGTGTAACTTAAGGCTGCCTTATGGTCACATGTTTTACGCATGAGAGAGGGGAGTGACAGAAGGAGTTCACTCATGCGGATTTAAACACCCCCGCACGCACGGAAAGAGCGGGGCGTGCGCCCTCCAGTCCTTACGCACGCAAAGCACATACGTAGCTGTGGATCTAGTCATTTATAAAATGCGTTTCTGTAATATACTGATTTGTATTGGGAATGTATTTTTCTAACATTTTTTATTGATTATATTGTAAAGACTATGAATTATTGAAGTGAAATAAAAGTGTATTATGGTCATGTCCACTGATTGATTGAGTAATAAACATTGGAACCTTTTTACGAGAGGTGCTGTGCGATCCCACTGTGACATGCCCTGAGATGTCACAGGTCTCAACTGATCCAAATACCGTTTGATTTGCAATATTCCTTTGAACAGCAGTCGCCAAACTAAAACCCAGCAATCATCCAAACAGCCAACTGAGAGAAACACCATACATATAAATTGAACAAGATAGTTAGTGGGGATTAAAACACACCCCATAATAGTACTTGCAATAACAGGTCTGTGCACAATCTAATGAGTCTATCAGGATCCCCCTCCAGCGAGTAATCAAAGAATAGTCTGCAGTGATGACAGTTCTTGACAAGTCATATCCATAGCAGCCTCTGTGCTGGGATAACTTGCTGGAAGCATCCGTGTGTCTCTAGATGTTATGCAGCATCCTCAAACCTCCTTGTGCTTTCAATGATGCCTAGTGCTGACCTTGGACAAACTGTAGGTCATAAAGGTGAACACCTAGGATGCATTATGTGTACTCAGAATGCCTGTGAAAAGACAATTCCTTCATTTTAAATGAATGTGCCAGCTGTATTGGGGAATGGGGTCTGGCTAACAAGGTCCCAGGGGGTGTCCAGCATGCTTAGTGGTGATGTTGGCTGCAATTTAAGGGGCGCCAGCAAAAAAAATCTTGCCTATGGGACCAAACTGGTCCATCGGGCTCAGCAAAAATGAATAAGTGAGTATGCATACTCAGCCATTCAAAATTTTTTTTAGCCAAAAAGCTGTCTCTATTTCTAAAAGCAGCCCTTCGGAGTGGGGACTGCAACTGTATTGTGACGTAGGCAGACCCTCCAACATGACCCATTCCATTAGGTACAAAATACTCTGCTCCTCAGTTTCCAGCTGTCAGTTACTGTGGTAACCACCTTTGTTGAAGAGGCAAATAGTTTTTTAAATATCAGTTGTTCATTTAAACCAGTTGAATGACAGTTGGAAGCTCAGGAGCGGATTATTGTACCTAATGGAATGGGTCATGTTGGAGGGTCTGTGTAGGTGGTCTGGATCCCTGACAATTACAATATACAGATTTAGTGTGCTATCATACTGCTTACGGATCTAGCCTACCAAACAGCCACCTTTTTCCATTGGTTAGAGTCAGAAAACTTACGGTAGGGCTTTAGTCTGCAAAGTCTGTCTGTGCAAATGAATGCAATGTGTGGATACTATTGTCCTCGAATGACGAATCACCACCCAGCTTGTGCACGGTGTTACGAAGCTGCTCCCAGGTTGTGGAATCTCACTGGGGTCTGGTCTTCTCTAGAGATGGTGAGGATAGACTGGGCTGCAGGACGCCCAGCAGGTCACGATCCTTGAAATGAAGCACTAATAACCAGACGGCGAGGGTGAATAAACCATAAGTATTTATTAGTGCAAACAACAGAATACAGGTAAAAGGAGAATGTGAACTGGGAGCTACAATAACCAAACCAGGAACAATACAAAACCTACAGGCTAAAAACACTAAGAAGTATAAACAGAAGTCAGAGGGTACACTGAGAACAAGGGAGTAACAATACAAAACACTAGAAGCAGGAGCACAAGGGTAACTTAGATACAATGGGCCGGATCCAGACCTACGTTCCCCTTTACGTTTCAACACATAGCGTATTTACGCTATCATAATTACTATGCATTCCCTTCGGACATACGTATTTTTGCTTTTTTATGCTTTCCAAACCCTACCTTAACTTTTCAAAGCGTAAGTCCTGTCGGCCGTAATAGCTGCATGTACTTACGCGCCTAAGCCACGCCCATACTGTACGATTTAAATGCCTCATCCCACCTCCGAAGCGTAAATACGGGTATTGTATGGCTGATACGCCCCTTCTTTTGTAGTTACACTCTTGATACTAGGATGGTACGTACATTCAGAGTTACGTGCCATAACATCTGCCGTGCGGTAACTGCAAAATAGCATTTTTATGACTCCGCATAGCGTAAATACGCTAATGGACATAGCTCTGGATGTGGCCCAATGATACAAATGTACAAAAATAGAGGAGTAACCAACAAACAGTACAAGGGGAGCTGGATCATAAATAACCAAGGCAGCAGCAGGACAGGAATCAACAAGGGGCTGACAAGGCAGAATGACCAGCACCTGAGTTAGTTAGAGGCATCCTTATATGCCAGATGCTCAGGTGCTGTAAATTAATCAAGATGGCTAAGTCCAAACAGCAGCCCCTAGGGGCAGGTTAGGAGAATGTCCATGCTAAACAATAAGTCCCACAGCAGCCCCTAGGGGCAGGTCAAGGAAGTGTCCACCACGTAACACTCGGATTTCCAAACGATAAGAAAATCGGTTCTTTGACTATGGTCCTTTTACCGATATAAAATGCATAATAATAGGCCTACAAAGACATTGAAATAATTCTATTACGATTTTATCATAAGGTTTACTCTATATATTAATATTAAATAAGGAGCTAATCATGTATTATATTGCTGTTATAGATTAATAGTTTTCTGATAGTTCCTTTTAAATTCAGTTTGAACAAACTAATGACATCAAAGTCAGTACAATGTCAGGATCACGAACAGAAAGCTCTGGAGTTACATGAATATTGGTGAAATGTCCAGGACGAGAGTCACAGAAAGAATAGTCAATAATGAGAACAGACAGCAAATGTCTGCAGAATAAAATGTCTATGCAGAATTGCCCCTTTAAATTACAAGCTCATTAATCTACTAACCCACAAAGGCCTCAAATTTTAGAGTTACAGTAGCAGTAGGTCCGTGGCTAGTGATTATATTATCGAACGGCAGAAGCCCAGCAGAATATCTGTCATTATAGTTTCTCATTAAATGTTTTTCCTTCAGGAAAATATAGCATTCACTAAGCAGTATTAGGAAGACATCGACCTCCCTTAAATCTAATGCACATAATCCCACAAGCCTGCCCGGTTTGATACAAGCTGTATCAATATTACAATAACTCAGGAAGAGAATATTTGTCCTCACAAATTAGACAATCCTATAGATTGTGAACTAGATGCATTATATTAGGAGTCATTTGGTATCTGCACATTTTTGCAGTGTTTCAGGGATATATTGAATGAAGCTTTTAAACTTCTTATGTTTGATGAACTGGCAGAACACTGTAACCCTCCCTCCAGTATCACACGACATATTAAAACACAATGACAACATATTAAGAAGTTAAACTAAAGCTGGCCATACACTACAGTGATTATCGGTCCCAGCAGGGGGTGGGCCGATAAACGGGACGATTTCCCGCAAGGGAAATGTCCAGTTATCGGCACCATACACCTCCTCTGCTGGGACCGATAATCCTAGCAGAAGAGGGGAGGGGGGGGGCGGGGGTCTCGATGACGCTGCTGCAGAGCCATGTGCAAAGATGCTCTGACATGCTTAAAAGTATAGCTTCAAAGCTGTCAGAGCAGCATAGTGCATAGATCTGCAGCAGCGTCTATTGCAGGGAGTAGTACAGAGAGGGATCTGCCAAATCCGCGCTTCACACAGCGCGGGTGCGGCTGGTCCCTCTCTGTACTATTCCCTGCAATAGACGCTGCTGCAGATCTATGCACTATGCTGCTCTGACAGCTTTGAAGGTATACTTTTAAGCTCTCAGAGCAGCTTTATACATAGATCAGCAGCAGCGTCTATTAAAAGGATAGGGAGCCATTCAGGTTGCTGATTGGCTCCCTTAAAATATTGTTTAAAAATTATTGTTAAAATCAAACCTGCTGAAAGATCATATAATCACCAGAGCGTTTCTGGTGCGTTTGACGTTTCAAAAGTGTATCTGTACCATACACTAGAGCGATTATTTGCCCGATCACCCAATAATTGGGAAATCGGGCCGATAAGCGTCTAGTGTATGGCCAGCTTAAGTGTTGGAATATTTATTAAGAAATGTAAAGGGATTAAATTTCACATTTTCTAAACTGAATTTTTAACTCATAAATTTGATGGGGATGACACAAAGCAACATAGTAACTACAGAAATTACAAATATAATCAAAATCAGCTCCAGCTTCCACTTGAATGCAATGAGCCGGATTACCCACCAGGCAACCTAGGCACCCGTCTAGGGCCTGGTGAGCCACAGGGGCCCATGGCTGCCCAGGATCCAACACTGTTAATCACCCTTGCGGCCTTGTCAGACGAGAGCTGTCATTTCCAACATGCAGGCCCCCTTGGGGGGTCCCAAACCGGCATCATACCTAGGGCCCCATTTTAAATTCAGCTCTTGCAATGACCGGAACACAGCCATGCATTGAGCGCCAAGATCACGTAGTCAGCTTTCTATTGCTAACTGCCAAACATATTAACAAACACTGAACAGAAAATAAATGCCAAGATAACAGGGTAGGAGGATGGGCAACTTCAAAGAAGACGAGGATCTACCTCCATACAGCAATCCTTTAAATCCCTTACTCCTAAAAAAAAAAGTGATGTGCGTGGCAACCAATTAAAATCTCTCTCTTATTTTTTGGAATTACTAGGACATTTTTTATATTTATATTGTATTTTATTATGTACTATGCTGCCCATCGCTACCCTTTATGTCTGTACTGTATTTCATACGGGTGCTGCAGACACCTTGTGGAGCCTTATAAATAAATGATAACAATAAATAATAATAACTGGAATGTGATTGGTTGCTAAGGGCTACATATCCATTTTTTCTATCTAGAAGCCTTATTATATATGCAGTACCCCTTTGCCTTCTGTTGTATTCGCATTACAGATGTGTTATTGAAATGTGTCAGAAGGGAAAAACATGTATCTGTTATGAGGTTGCTCCTAGGGCGTGAGAGTCTAACTAAGGCCTGGACTTCACTAGGGTCCCTGATGGTGGTGATAGACTTGTGTGGCAGCACACCCAGCAGGTCACGGCCCCTGGAAGACAGCCTCAGGTGTAGCTAAGCACTAATAACCAGACAGGAGTGATAAGATCAGCAGTGTTTAACCAGGTAAAAAGCAAACTAGGAGCAACAATGAGAATATAATAATGGCACAAGTAACAAGACTAGATAAACCACAGGCTATAAACTACAGAGTGCATATATGAACAGGGATCAGAGGGAGCATTAAACACAAAGCTGGAGTAACTGGAAATACTAGATACTTAACTGCATACACAAATAAAATAATATGTAAATACAGCAGAAGTGCAGTTACAGGGCAGGCTATATGCAAAAATACAAGAAAAAACTAAAAGCAAAGATTCAGGAAACACAAATACATACAGACAGAAGACAGCTGGTATACAAGGCACAAGATGATAATAGGCAGATCAGAAAGCATACACAAACCAGGAATTAAGGATAACAATTACTAATGACCAGCAAACATTCAGTGAAAGGAAGTCCTATATGTGCAGGTAGAGCAAGTGGATGATAATTAAGTAAGCGTCCAACAGCAGCCCCTAGGGGCAGGTCAAGATAATGTCCATGAAGCACAAAATAGTCCAACATTACCCCATGGGGCGAGACAGGATATTGCACAAGATGTTCACAAGAAGTAACAGTATCCAAATAGTGATGTCGGCAGGGGGAAAAGGGGCACAAACATGGACTATACCATAATGAAAAAATGGTTCAGCCAAGGGCATGTCATTTGAAGAGGCATGTTTTATCCCACCCAGGGGGCGTGTCTTTTATCGACTCTCATTTGCATGTATGATAAGGTGCAAAATGAGATCTGTGGCTAGATTTACTAAACTGTAAAGTGGAGATGTTGCCCATATCAACCAATCAGATTCTAGCTCTCTCTTTCCTATCACATGCTAGAGAGTGTCAGCTAGAATCCACAACATCTCCATATTTCCATTTCCACAGTTTAGTAAATTTAGTCCCTGGTGTCTTTCACTCTCTCATTTTATACCTTATCATATATGCAAAGACCCCAAAGGAAAGCTGCGGGAGCCTGTCCCCACAGAGCTACTATAGCCATCAGATGTTGCAGGACTGGAAAATGAGTATAGGGGACACCGCTGGTAAAGACTGTTAAAAAATGGGTATGCACTGTTCAAATAGGTACAGTTGGAGGGTATTCTGGTCAATTGCAGAACATACAGTCATCAACTGCTTGGTCTTTTATTTAAGGCATTTTAATTAATGTCTCTTTAGAATCCTTTCTTTCACCCCTAATGTTCTCTAAAGTGCTTCACATGCTTGACTTTATCGGTCTCATTTTATCTTAAATGAGAAAATATTTCTTAATCCTATAATACCACGGTGCTTGAAATTCTTGAACTCTCTGATATCTGCTCTACTGAACGGATGCTATTAAGATTTTCGCATTGCAGATAAATGAATTGACCTGCTTGGGTCAAAGAAAAGATCCTGAAGGTCTACAAACTTTCTGGACTTTCACAGTGTCGATGGATTATTTCACTGTAGAATAATAGCCTGACAGAGTTTAACTTCAGGGGTGGGTGGGGCATATAACCCATACAAGTGGGAATGGTGCTCATCATCAAATATTATGGACCTCACTCACACCTAAACAGAAGCTTCTTGAGTGCGTATATTTAGTAAATAATCTATTACTCATGTGTAGGTAACTTACGCAATCTACATACAAGTTAGGTACGTAGATTGCTTTCATGCGTTCTTTAAAGACCGCAAGGAGTAGTTTAAGTGATGCTGGCTCAGGAAGTGATTCGTTAGAAATGGTAGGGGGGGGTTTAGATTAGTTGGGGGGGACGGGGAGAGGCATTGTCAATAGGCAAGGTGAGTTAGTTGCGGATCTGTCCGCACCTAACTCACTAGTATCTGTGAATACGGTGCTATATGCATAACAGAAAAATAAGGAAAATCTGATGACAAGACCTGTATTCAGATGCCATCTCCTGGGTAGACAGAGATATTTTCATAATATATTCCAGAAAACATGAACATGGTGTAACTACCCTCAGATAGATTTATTGAAATAAAGGCTATGCTTCCAAAACAAAACGAGTAAAACAAAATAAATCCAGGACACGGTAAAGCTGGCCCTATTTCAATAATGATACAGTTGCCTGCTGTATAATTGCCAAAATGCTCAGCAAATAGAAAACTTCCATTTGGAATGGTTAGGACTTAAGTGGAAGGTTAGGGTTAAGCTGTGGGACATGGAGGGTTAAGGTTAGACTTTCAGGACATGGGACCTGATTCACACTTAGGTGCGTATATTTAATATTTAAGAAGGGATATACTGCACATGCATAGTAACCCAATATATGAGTTTATGTAGGACTTAAGAACGAGATGGCTCTGAATCACCATTACGAACCTATTTGTTCTAGATTCCTTGTGACTTAAGAAGGAAGGGAAACTTAAGAACGAAGATAAGAAGATTGGGTGAAGGGAGGCATTTAAATAAGGAAATCTGGTTGCAGTTAGGCAGAAATGTTTTTAATTAGCCGACCTACGCACACAACTAAGAACCTAAAGATAGAATAGCCCTATGGCATTCGTAAGTCGGTAAGGAAGCTGAAAATGGGGGGTGTCAGGAGAGTCATCTTGCTACTAGTCGTGTATAATTAAGAATCTAAAGCCTTCTTAAGTGTGAATCAGGTCCATGGAGGGTTAGGGTTAAGGCTCAAGAAGGGGAAGGTTAAGATTAGCATAAAAACTTGTCTGAGAAATTTTTGCAGGGATCGTAGCACCACCAGTCTCTAAAATAGAGACTGCAATTGCCAGTATCCACCATTCAACTGTCATATGAGGGTCTTTCGGAAAACAGACCATCGCATGGCCAAACCACACCCAGTAAATTATTGCCTGTCTGGGTCCTATCTAGCACAATACAGTTGTCCCTGCTTAATTGTGCAGCGTCTAATGTGCCACACAAGACACGGATCAAAATACTTAATGGGCCGGATCCTCAACTTCGGCTGTCTTCCACAGACAGCCATAATGTGCCGATATATAGCTACTGCGCATGCGTAGTAACTATAATACGTAATCTATGCATCGTTTCGGTATGTAGATCGCGTATATGCAGTCTTTCAGAAAAAACGCATATACGCAATCTACATACCAAAACGATACATAGATTACTTACTATAGTTACTAAGCAAACGCAGTAGTTATATATCGGAACATTACGACTGTCTGTGGAAGTCAGCCGTAGTTGAGGATCTGGCCCAATGTTTGGTGTCTCTCAGGAGAAGCCTCTTGTTTTAGTAGAAAAGGTTATAAGAGATATGGATGTTTAGCATGACTTCTCTTTTAACACACCCACAGGTACATCTACTAATCAGCTTGCTTTCAGACCTGAAGCCCTAAAGACCTGAAATGGGCCTAATGGATGGAACCCGCCCTCTCTCTCCATCCATAACTCTAGGAACCCTTAACCAGCTTTTAGCAAAGAAATAACTTTGCAACAAAATGACTTCCTAGTGTTTTGAAATGTATAGGTTAAATACACATATATAATTTAAAATAATTGTGTACAATATGTAAAGATTTCCCATTAAGGGTTCCTATGTCCCACCCTCCCCCCATTTTTTCATGCCTTTTATTATACCACGATGTCAAAAGTCAATAAAGTTTGTGGACCTTCAGTATTCTTTCTTGAACCCAAGCAGGTCAATCCATTTATCTACAATGTGAAAAATCTTAATAGCATCCTTTCTGTAGAGCATATATCAAGGAGTTCAGGCATTTAAAGCACTGTGGTATTATAGGATTAAAAGATATTTTCTCATTTAAGATAAAATAAGGCTGATAAATCCAGGCATGTGAAGCACTTAAGAGAACATTAGAGGTGGAAGAGAGGATTCCGAATATACAATAATTAAAATGCTTTAAAAAAAAAAAAATACAACTTCATTGACTTGAGGTTAAATTCGTAGTTTAATACCGGTTTTATTTAGGAAATAAAAATGCTCTATTTTAGCAAACTTTCTTTTCCCCTTCACGGCTATATCAATACTATTATTCACACAGTGCCCCAGGGAGTAAGATACTGTTTTGGTGCTATAGAAAAGTTCTGAATATGATTTTGATTTTCTCCAATATGCTACTCACCAGTGCTCTTATACAGTATATGACCTTCCTGTCCAACTGGTGTTTTGCTATTGATTTTAATTACTCAGTTTAATTTACTGCATGCCAACACAAAGCTGTTTACTTGTACTTGCCAAAATGTTGTCATAGCCTCCCGGAGGAAGACAGAGTGGGAACATTGTATATGTTTTGGAGTTAGAGGCTATTCATTAGGAAGGAGTATCATTCGGCCGCTGTATGAAATGTCACTGCAGCAGCATGCAGGCTTTAAACATTTCTACACACAATAAAAGAATAAAATGTCAGCATAGACTGGATGGAAATAAATCTCACAATCACCACTGGGCTGTTCTGTGCTGTTCTTATACAAGTCTTCATCAAATCAAGTATTTAATGCCCTGTCTCAGAGTTCCTCGCTGTATCATTAAACAGGAGAAGATTTGTTGGCACGAATATTACACCTATTGTGGATCAATAAGCCTGGCAGCAATATTTGACAGTAGAAGATCTTACTTACAGTTATGCTCTGTGTAGGATGTCAAAAACATGGCTATTGTCTTAATGATTGTGGACCGGATCCTTGACTAAGAAGGACAGGGGATTTACGGAGGCAGGATGCGTAAGTCGACTGTTCCATTCATCGGTGGGAGTCCCAGCACTGATGGCTGTCATTGCGAAGTAGAGACAGCTGAAAGCTCCTTTTCATCTGTCTCTATTTTGAATGATAACCATTTTAGATTTTTTTCGGAAGTGCCGCCCGCCGGACCACTGGAGAGGTGAGTAACCTCTCTGGGGACTTTTAGGCTTAGAGGGAGGGTTAGTGTTAGGCTATGTGTAAGGGAGACTTAGGGTTAGGGCCATAGAAGGGAGGTAGATAAGGAAGGCTGCAGATAAGGTAGACTTAGGGTTAGGCTTTAGGGAAGGGTAATAGAAGGAGAGTGTTAGGGTAAAGATTAGGGAGTGGGTTGGGGATAGAATAGTTACTTACCCTTCAGAGCACCATGTTTGGTGCTCTAGGGATTGATTGCTATGTCTCATCGAGTTGGCTGGGAGGAAGGTAAGAGAAAAAAGTACCCCAACACTTCCCCTAATTCTAACCCTAACCCTACCCTCTCATTACCCTAACCTTTCCTTCCACGCAGCCTGACCCTAACCCTCCTTCCCTTCCCTGCAGCGGTTACTAACCTTTTCCTGTGGTCCTGCGGTAGCGGCGAGGAGATAGCGGTGGTGTTTCCGAATAAGAATGTGTGAAGTATGCCGATCGGCATACTTACCCATTCTGAAAAAAAATACAGAAAGTGGGCAGTATTCTAAATAAGGACATCCGAAAGGGAACTTTCGGATGTCCTTATTTCGGAAATCAGAATTTCTAAACAAGGCCTGCAACCGATTTATATGCACATTGGGCCAGACTTAATATTTAAATTGTACAGTAAGGTCTGGGTTTAGCCCTTATGTACGATTGTGTTGTCTGCACATTTACACATTTACTTATGTGTCCAGAACCCCAACTTATCTTGTCCATGCGTAAGTATCCAGAATTCCGTACGTGAGTGGGAGGAGTGTCCTTTCCACTTACGTATAGAACACCCACAGTACGTCTGCAATACATACCTTTCAGTTCAGGATTTGGCCCAGTGGTTCTTTTATTGCTTCTGTTATTTATATTTATACTGTTATTAGTACTATTTAGCTAAGTGCACATAACGCATTTCTAAGAACAAATAGAAGGTGTTTTTATGCAATTTATCACTGGCGTTAAGGATAAACGATTGGCCTTTTTGGGCAAGATGTATTAGGTCTATAGATGGCAAGGAAAATCAAAGTGGCATTCATGCCAACTGCTGGCATATCCGTGCTCTGTCATACAATGTGCATATTTAAAATAGCTGCATCATCACTCATATAGGACCGGATCTGGACCCCGGCACTTTTTACATATGTGTGGGTGTCTGCCGTCCACACAAGAGAGGGGAGTGAACTCCCCCTGACACTCCCCTCTCTCATTTGTAACATGTGTAACTTACACAGCCTTAAGGCACCCTTGCGGATCAGTGCTCCGTCCGACTGCTGATCCCCTCGTGTCACCACCCACATTGTACAATTTACATGTCCCCCCCGCCCACCTTAGCGAGTGTAGCGGAAGCACAGCCCCTTTGATCTTAAATGCCATCAGGCAGAATTAAGTTCCATACAATGGTTGTTACATTAGCTACAACTAACCTAACATCTGGAGGGCCCTTGCGTGTGTAAGTGGGCAATCTCTATGAGGTGCGGATCCGGTCCATAGTCATCAATTAACAATTCTACATAATTAATATAATGTTCCCTTTTTAAACCCAGCAATTGGTGTCCGTCATTATTTGATTAAGGTGTGCCTGGCTGTATGCATGGTGGCTCAGTGAGTAGCTTGTGTCTCCCAGCACTGAGGTCATAAGTTTGATTTCTGGACTAGGCCCTATCTTTGTGGAGTTTGTATGTTCTCCCTGTGTCTGCGTGAGTTTCCTCCAGGTGCTCCGGTTTCCTCCCACACGCCAAAAACATGCTGATACGTTAATTGGCTGCTGACTTAATTAACCCTAGTGTGTGTTGTGTATGTATGTACGTATGAATGTGTTAAGGACCTTAGTATATAGCTCCAATAGGGGCAGGGACTGATGTGAATGGCTAATGTTCTCTGTAAAGCGCTGCAAATCATTTGTGGCGCTATATAAATAAGCATTTGTAAAGCTGCTCACAATGTATTCATAAGCATGAAGGGCATTCAAACATGGAGCGCCAAGCTCCTATCGAGCAGCGGCCCCTCTCCAGTACTGCCCAGTTTTGCCTGACTCCTTGTTATGTGGCCCCATTTGTCGCCTTCCGCTCCTGGTTTCATAATATGATGGCGCTATGTAAAACCTTGAAAATCTGGCCCGTATGCAGAGTACCGGACGTATAACAAATACGTCCGATGTTTAGCGATTTTTACTACTGCGCATGCGTAGTCACTTTTCAACGTAATCTACGTATATTTTTCTTACGTAGATTGCGTAAATGCGGTCAGAAACGCAATCTACGTAAGAAAAAGATACGTAGATTACGTTAAAAAATGACTACGCATGCGCAGTANNNNTAGCGATTTTTACTACTGCGCATGCGTAGTCATTTTTTAATGTAATCTACGTATCTTTTTCTTATGTAGATTGCGTAAATGCGGTCTGAAACGCAATCTACGTAAGAAAAGATACAAATATTACTTTAAAAAATGACTACGTATGCGCAGTAGTAAAAATCGCTAAACACCGGACGTATATGTTCTACGTCCAGTACTCTGAATACGGGCCGTTGTGAAATTTTATTACAATCGGGAAGGGAGAATCTTCCGCTTCTGGATAAAGTCTATTTCTTTGCTGTTTCTTGGATTATTTTCCAGCTTGTATTCTCGAGAGCCACAGGAAGGCCATATTTTCAGCACAACACAACACATCCCTTTGCTTACTGATATATACAACAAAGTTAATTGATTGATTGCCTGTTAATTAGAGAAATTCTAAAACTCTGGCAGACGTGTGGTCCTCGAGGACTGAGCTGGACTGCATTGCTTTAGACAGAAACAATAAAACAAGGGAAATTTGGGAAATTATTTACAGAATAGTAAATTAACAGTGATTAAAATAATTAAGAGAAAGCAATTAAAACACAACTCTAGAATGCAGAGAAGATCTTTAATCTGTACTTTTATGAGTCAAATCCGTCTATATTAGACATAACTTGGCTTGTGAATATTTGGAAATTTGCAATCCAAAACCACGGGCAGAAAAAGTCCTGAAGGATGAGGTATCCAGAGTATTAACACTGAGATCAGGGGAGTTACTACAGGGGGGTGCAGTATGTGCAGCTGCCACAGGGCCCGGAGGAGAGGGAGACCATGTCCGTCTAACAGTTTAAAACACTCCATGAGTGCTGAGCGCTGTGTATAAATACATTGCGAGCAGTGATGTATTATTAAACTCATACACAGGGCCGCCATCATAGAGGGACAGCTGTAACTATTGTCCGTGGCTGATAGGGGACTGCCAAGTAGCGGGCCAATGCACAGCCGCACCTGCTGCTGTGTCCTGGGAACTGAATTTTTCTGATGGCGGCTCTGACTATACATGGAATGCAGAGCGCTATTTTAAGCTGTCAGCCTCTGACAGATCCTGCCCAGCTCCGCCCCAAGTCCCGCCCATACAGACCCTGGTCCAGTATCCTTGCTACAACAAATGAGTAAGATAGCTGTCTCTACTTCTGAAAGACAGCCATAGTGCCGGGGGCTCCTACCGGTGTGATGAGAGCGTACCACTGCCGAAACAATGAAATAGAAGCTACTGTAATCTTAGGGCCAGATTTACTAAGCTGCGGGTTTGGAAAAGTGGAGATGTTGCCCATAGCAACCAATCAGACCAATCTAGCTGACTTTCTTCAGTATGTAATAAGAGAGTGAGAGCTAGAATAGAATCNTGTAATCTTAAGATTTACTAAGCTGCGGGTTTGGAAAAGTGGAGATGTTGCCCATAGCAACCAATCAGACCAATCTAGCTGACTTTCTTCAGTATGTAATAAGAGAGTGAGAGCTAGAATAGAATCGGTTGCTATGGGCAACATCTCCACTTTTCCAAACCCCCAACTTAGTAAATCTGGCCCTTACTTTTATTTTCTTCCGTCAATTTTTTTTACTTAAATAAACTTTTTTATAGGGGCATATGTTTTACAATATCATCAATCAGCATATTACACAAATAGTGACATGTAATAAGGTTACAGATTACAGAAACATAACAATATGTAGACAAAAAATCAGTCTGAATAAATGCAAGATTACATTATAGTCAGTGGTCGTAGTGGACATTTAGAAGTGGCAGTATGGACATTTAGAAGTGGCGGTATGGACATTTAGAAGTGGCGGTATGAAAATATAGAAATAATAGAATTGAATGGAGAT
>WWET01000358.1:186868-204223 GCA_011038615.1 Limnodynastes dumerilii
CACCCTCCAGTTTGTATCCATGCCCTTGTGTTCTATTACACCTTTTCTTTTGAATAATGGTACCCTCCTCTAGCTGGTCACAAGCCTTGATGTATTTGAAAGCTGCTATCATGTCCCCCCTCTCCCTTCTCTGCTCCAAGCTATACATGTTTAGTTCCTCTAGCCTTTCTTGGTATGATTTGTTACAAAGGCCATGGACCATTTTAGTTGCTCTTCTTTGCACAGTCTCTAATGTATTTGTCTTTCTGGAGATATGGCCTCCAGAACTGAACACAGTATTCTAGATGAAGCCGTACCAATGATTGAAGGCTAGGTGGGAGGCTGATGGGAATTGCCACTGCGAATGGGGTCTTTTAGAAGTGGAGAAAGCTGAAAGCTAATTTTAATCTGTTTGTATTTCGAAAAAACTGCCATTTTCAAAGATTTTTACTTTGAAAAGGCAATGCTTCACCTAACCCTAACGCTCCGTTCCCTGCAGCCTAACCCTAACCTTCCCCTTGAGCCGTAACCCTAAACTTCCACTTCTTTAGCCTTAACCCTCCAGCTGGTGCCTTTATCATGTTTGAGAAAGGGTCGCCCGGACCAGCAACTGCATCGCATTTTACACGAGCAGGGCGCTGAAGTCTAAAGGTGGGGATCTGCTGCTGGAATTTCTTAGCAGGAGGCGTGGCCTTTCTTCACCCAATAGAAAGTCTGGATACAGTGGGAATCAGGCCTCGGAGTTTTGATAGCAGCGCCATTGTAATTCTGGGTCCGTTCTTGTGTTACTTGCTCCTGTATACATCTACCGAGGAATCTGGTAACCAACTTTTAACTATTTCTCCTCCACAGGATCGGGATAATATTGGACCTGATTCACACGTCGCATTGTGCTCATTAAGGCATACTTCCTCCCGTAGGGACAGATCCTAAATGGATAACGACAGACGACTTACCATTGCGGAGACTGACATACAGAAAATGTCCATTTGTCTGGATCTGGTCCTTAGTCCCTAACACAGTGAGACTGTCATGATTTGCACCCTGGTAAAATCAAAAAGGTCCATTTGAGGGCAGAACTGGGCAGTGTTGTGGTAGAACTGCGGGATGAGTGTCAGATAAGACTGATACAATTTTCCCTCTTCATCTATATTAAATAAAATGATTTCTTTATTTTTACAGCTCTTAATAAATAAAACACAGGTCTGCCCTGGCAATAAGTGTGAGTCATCAAGAGGTGCTGAAATGTTCCTGTGTCTCTAATCCCACCAATCAGCTTCTTTCTCTGTGAGACCCGGTTGAAAAACCCAGGTTGCACTATTCACATTGGCTGCTACCTGGGTTGGACCCAGTAGTAACACTGTAAAAGTCGTGGGTCTAACTCCAGGGTAATTAGACATAGAAACATAGAAAGTGACGGCAGATAAGAGCCACATGGCCCATCCAGTCTGCCCAGTTGTTTATATAAAACTACACTGACCCTAGAACCTATTTACCCCTAATTTAGTTTGAGATTTAGGATAGCCTTATATTTATCCCCAGCAGGTTTACACTGTTCTACTGTGTTACCCTCTACGCCCTCAGATGGGAGTCTGTTCCACTTATCTACCAACCTTTCAGTTAAGTCATTTTTCCGTACATTTCCTCTGAATCTACCACCCTTGTACGTACGGAAGTGCCTGACCCAGCCCACACTGTACAATTCATATGGAGTATAGTCACGCCCGGTCGTGCACATGTGGGAATCAACTCCGAACGTGGTGAGATCCGTTGTGCATCTGCCGGGCACATGCGCAGATCGCTAAAAAACACCAACTTAAGCACCAGGCGTGCGCATGTTTGTGAACATTATTAAGTCTGAATACGGTCCATGGCCTCTAGTCTCCAATGAGAGCTCTGAATAACTGCTGTGCATGCATAGCACCTAATCTAATGAGGGGCGTTTTAAGAAGAGAGGGGGCCCTTGTGCAGATTTTGCCCCTCCCCCCCGTGGCACCCCTTTCGGGGTGGCTCATATGCATACCATCTTTGTATAGATAAATTGTGCTGCAAAGTGTATGCCACGAGGCACTCTGCACCTATTATAGATAAGCCAATGAATCCAGTTGCCCAATGCTGTGTTTCATGCGGGAATCAGCGGGGGCAGGGCTATCCACCATGCATCCGAGAGTCAGCTCTCTTCCTTAATTCCGCATGTGTTTGGTCACATCATTCTCAGAAATAGGCTTGGTCTTACAGAGCTCCCATAGGGTCACAGCAGCGCACACTAAGAAAGATGACAGACTGCCAATCTGGGCATGAAGGAGTATAAACTACTGGCTGCCACGCTCCTCACACCAGTCATACAGGGGTTAATTTGATTAGGGAGTAGGGAACCAATCAGGTGGGCTAAGGTATAAGAGGGGTGGGGGTGGGGCTAGGGGTATATAAGTAAGTTACAGGAAGTGATCCTGCCTCTATCTGCTTTCCCTCCTCAGTTATAATGTCCATTTATTAACTTGCTGGTTTTCCTTCAGAAGGGGCATAGGTTGGCGGTAGCGTTGGGGAGTCAGCATATTTTGGCGCTGGCATTTCCAAATGATAAGGTGTGATACAGGATAGGCACGCCCCTCGAGATGTAGCGTGTAGCCATGCCAGGTGGCTGAGGTCACAGTGTGCCTCCCTCGTCTACCAGGATGTGCTGGGTGAAAGGGGTCGTTGTTCTGAGTTGGGCCATAGCCTTCCATTGCGCCAAGGGCTGCCGTTGCCTGTCCTCCGTTGGTTCCCAGGTTCTGTCTGACTCCTCCCACCTGCTGACGTGGCACCTCTTTTCATACAAATATAGGGTTAGATCCAGAACTCCGCTTGCAATCCGTTTCCTAGCGTAGCGTATTTACACAAGTGTACCTTCTATACACTCCCCTAGGCACTAACCCCTACCTTAACATTTGGCAGCGTAACCGCTCATATCCGCACACGTACGTATAGGCAGTTCGTAGTTACGTTGCTAAGCACGCCCATACTGTACAATTTAAATGCAAACCCCGCCTACATTGCATAATTTCATCGTAGGCACGCCCCCTCGAATGTTTTTACATTACTGATACGTCAAAGGCCATTACGCTCAGAGTTACGTTACGTAGTGTATCATCTGTCGTGCGCGCGCTCGGTACATACCAAATCTCCTTTTTTACGTCTCCGCCAGGCGTAAATACGCACGGAAACGTTATTCTGGATCTACCCCAAAGTCTGCTTTTATTTAATTAATCAATCTTTGTTCCCTGTTAAAAGCCAAGAAGTTGTCCTTGTGTCTCTTTCTATAGGTATGAGTGATGTGTTGGGATGGTCAGCCTTTGCAGATTTATAAATCTGGGACGACCAGTGAAGCGTAAAGACACCCAAAATCCAGAGGTATGCAAACATTTCTTACAGAGTCATTAGAACACTCGGTTACACGTTCCTCTAATGTGTTACCAGCAACCGTTGGCATCAAAGTAGGCAAGGGTGAACCCCTCTATTACATGATGTTCCCCCCTTACCCTACGCTCATCCCCCATTTGTTTCCCAGATGCTCAATAAGTCACTCACTCTGCAACCCCCCGTCTGTATTAAATTCTAATTTCGTCCTTTGTGAAAACCTGTGCTTTTCCAACGCGTGTAGAAATAAATCTGATTGTTGTGTGTATCCATTTATCTTCCCTCCCTCCCACACACCCGTGTCCTGGGTACAGTACGCCGTCCTCACTTTCCTTGAGTAAAAGTAGGCTAACTGCCAATTTCTCGACCTTTTCCTTTTTTTTTTTTTCGCGGTGCTTTCTGTTTGTCTCATTTGTGTTTGTTATTTTAAGTGGAACACATCTCACTAGAAACAAATTCGAAGGGCACCAGCAACTACAACACAATTACATATATTATATGATTTGATTTAAAATGGTTCCACTTCAACATAATTAGACTAAGGTCTGTCTATTTTTTTTACCTTTTTTTTTTCTTTTTGAGAGAAGTAGTGATATTCAGTCAGACACAGCTGTGCGCGGAATCATATAAAATACATTCAGCTTATCGTGCTGATCCTCTTCAGGATTGGCGTAAATTCAAGAGGTTGCGGTTTAATGATGGATGAGGGTTTAACTACCGAAAGGGAATGATTACCAAAATATCATTTATAATATGCTGTGTAAATGAAGTGAAATGAACTATGCAGGTCATTTATTTGGAATAAAAAAAAATAAACAAACAACGGTTTATTCATGTTGGTATATTATTGTTTTTTTATGATAATTCTTTTATAAAGCATGCGGCTTTTGACACCATGAACAAAGTTTTACTACAAAGGCGTTCAAATAGCAATAACAAAAGCAACAGTGACAATAGCAAATTATAAGTACATACAACCACAACAACATACAACCTTGCGCAAAATGATGACCATTCTGCATAGACGTGGACGGGTGTGATTTACCGGTACGATGTGTCGAATTTCGGCAGGACAGCAGTTACTTTTTGACTGCTGCAAACAAGGCAGCGTGGACCCAGCGATTAGTAAAGATCCAACTGCTTCAACAGCATGTAACAATGGGCCTGATCCAGACCTACGCCGATGCGCTGTGCACTCTCCCCAACACTACCCCCTGTGCAAGCGTATTTTCCCTCGCTTACGCCGGCTGAAGGCTACCCTAACTTCAGCTGGCCTAAGCAAGGGAAAATACGCTCGCACAGGAGCGTATGACCGAAACCCCCTCCCTCTTTTATTAGCCTAACCTTAACCCTACATTTCCTACAGCCTAACCTTCCCCTTCTGTTAGCCTAACTTAAACCTCCATCTCCTGCAGTCTAACTCTAACCCATTTTAAGAGGTGCTGGTGCATAAATGTTAATATTGGGTCCTGCTGGTGGACATTAAGTGGGCCTTAAATGATAGGGTAGTTGTCTTTTTTTATTTATACACTAGACTTCTAATAAGTCTCATGGACTGGTTCGAATACTGGGGGCCTTTGCAAAGAACAAGACATGCTCTGGGGAGCACCCAGAGAAAACCCACGCAGTCACGGGGAGAACACACAAACTACACACAGATGAGGCCTAGTCCATGAATCGAACTCATGACTAATGACGTGCTAATTCCTGAGCCACCGTGTTGCACTTCCCCTTATCTTTTTATAGGTCCTACTTAATTTGGCTGCTACCCACCTACACTAACCACTACAGAGAGCTGCTAAGCCCCTGTGTCAAGACCACCTATTCCTTAAACCAATAACAGGTTCCTATAAACCTGTGATGCTTATTGTCCTATGGGCACACTTTGGCCTTCGGCTCTGGAGTTCTGTAGGGCAATATATGGCAGACACAGCCTGTTAAATTCAGCTAAAGCAAAAAAAACCCCTACATTTGGTAATGGTACATTTTGTCCTTATGTGATTATCTGACTTTGAAGTTGAATCGGAAGCAACTGCAGCTGCCGAGGAAATAAAAAGCTTATCTTAAAAAGGCCAAAACATGCAAAATGATGTGACCTATATTCAGAATGCATATACGGTATATCTTTCTTTATGTACGCTGTTTACTTTACAGAAACACTTTTGCCTTGGTTATCCCGGGGAGCTGTGCTGGACAAAAATGAGAGTTTGTTTAAATTACACGAAAATAAATATAATACTTAAAAATACCTTGATGAACTGTAGTATGGCAAAACAAAGAGACATGTGTCTGGATGTTTTATATTAGACATGGAGGCAACACTTTGGATGAAGCATTAAGATTAATTTAAACATGTTTGCTTATAAAATTGAGACCGGATTCACACTTGTGTGTGTGATCCGTAGATGCGGTTACACATTTATCCGCACCTACTTCTCCGGTCACCTCCCCCGCCTGCCCCCCATTTTTAGGTACCCTTCCAAGTGTCATAGGGCTACCTTATCTAACCATCCGTGGTTTCCTTCTTAAGAAGGAAGAGAACTTTCCATCCCCCACCAACCCCCCACCGCCCTCCCCGGCTAATCTAAACCCTTCACCTCCCACTTCTGCCTAAACACTCCCCGAGGCAGCATTATGTCGCCTCTTTCCTACTACACTACTCCGTGCAGTCTTTAAAGGCAATCTACGTACGTAAGCAGAAGCGTCTTAGGTGTAAATACAGGCCTTGGTGTTTTATGTATGGAGCTAATAAAAAGGTGTCTTTCAAAAATAAAAAATAAAAACAAAAAAACTAGGGAATCAAGGTCAGACAAAATAAAACAGACATTCTGCAAAATGAATTCTGTAAAGCAAAGCACACTGAGATAGTGAGACAGTGAGGTGTATAATTTAAGATAGCGGTTTTCAATCTTTTATTTTGTGAGTACCTGTTTACCCCTACGGGATAAGGTCAGCCGCCACTGTGCCGGGGTTATGTGTGGCCTGGCGGGTGCATGGAGTCACTGGACTGATTCTTGGTCATTAAGCCTTCAGAGCATGATTTATATTTTAGCAACCCCGACTAGTCTGTGTGTCCTGCAGCCCATACACTTTATATGACAACGGGCCAGAACCAGACCTACGTTCGCGAGTGATTTTACGTGAGCCGCTAACGTAAAATCACTCAGTACTTACTGTGCATGTGCGCGGCAGATGTTACGCCATGTAAGGGCCAGTCACGTAACGACAGCGTAACCACAAATGAAGAGGCGTGCCCTCCATACGACACCCGTAATTATGCTTCGGAGGCGGGGTGAGGCATTTAAAATCGTACAGTATGGCCGTGCTTAGGCGCATAAGTACGTGAGGCCTATACGTACATCAGTACTTACACTGTGTAAAGTTTAGGTAGGGCTCGGTAGGCGCAAAACAGCCAAAGTACGTACATGCAAGGGGAGTGTCTAGGGGAGTGTTTAATAGGAACGCTACGCTATGTAATGTATCACACGCGTAGGTCTGAATCTACCACATGGTTGCCTACTTTTGCAAATAAATATCAGGGAGATTGTAAGAGCACTATCAAGGTGCTGCACCAAAGGGGTGTGTCCTGTACCGCCAAAGAGGTGTGTCCTGGGAATAGCTCCACCCATAGGTGTATCTAGCACTGCCAGGAAAACTATTTTACAATAAAAATGTCAGTATTTATTGATTATTAAATTATCAGTGAATACTTTCATCACTATCTTTATAGAAAAGCTAAAAGTGACGCTGCAGCTGATTAACAAGATTCTTTCATTACGTCTTGGCCTCCATGAAATTGGCCATCTCCATAGACCTCAATGGATGAAATTAGAATCAGGGATATTACCAAACACTTCAGGGAGTCAGGGAGATTACCCAATCTTCAGGGAGACTCCCTGATATTCAGGGAGTCTTGGAAACTATGATCTACTACCTAGCCCAAAATTGGTAAAATTTAAGATAAAAATAGAAATCCGTCTGTTGTTAGTTTCAGGACTTTATTTAAATGTATTTGAACTTTTTCCAGGTGTAATTAAGTTCAAGCACATATTTAAGTCTGGATCCAGCCCAATTTCCTTGAGAACATAACTGAGACATTTGATTGGTAGAGACCCAAGCATTGTGTCTTGTAATCTTAGATTTAATAACTGTGCAAAGTCTAATTGTTTAAGTCTAGCTAAAGACCTGTGCCCTCTTCTGTATTACAGGGCATTGGGCATTAAAAATACAACTAATACATAAAATCTCCCAATTGATCTGGCATCAGAAACTGCAGAGAGCTATACCCCAACAGACAGAATATAGGTCACTGATATCACTTCTGTTCTAGCATCTTACACATAAAACATTGCAAGGAAAGGGAGGTTATGACCACACACAGCAGCCTTGGAACAATGAAATCAGTTAACTCCTTTATGTGCTGCAAACAGAATATATTGCATGCCGCCTGGTGCTGAAGTCATGAACATTTGGTTAGAAGGTGCATAAGGTACAAAGCAAGTTCAAAGGTTAATGCTAATAATATAGGAAGAGGCTTATTTCCACAGGACACAATAAGCAAAATGAACAATAAACTAGACTCAGGATTGGATCCAGAGTTAAGAAATGTTTGCATTTTCTGAAATCTGTGTGCGGGAAAACGTCCAAATTTCAATTAAGCGCATGTGTGCGATTCAGGCTTCCAGCACGTATGTGGATTCACAGGATCCAGGGTTCCGTGCCATGACCCGCCATGCGTTTAGCGTGTAGGCACGGTGGAAGGGGGGCTGTATTCAAAACGCACAGTAGGGGGCGAGTGTGTAACACTTAAGGAAGGGTCCTGCGTTCAGAAGTCCGTACGTGTGATGAGAATGGTCTTCCTCCACACGGACGCACCTTAGCATCGCACAGAGAAATGCTAAAGGAGCTACGACGACACTGAGGACAAAGTTCCGACCGCAGCAGCAGCGCGATACTGGATCCGCGATCGGTCCCCCCTCTCGCACATTTTCCGTACAATAGGAGTAACGGGCCAGATCCAGAGCTACGTTTCCTAGCGTAACGTGCTTACACTACCGTAATTACTATGGACTCCCCTCGGCCGTACGTAGTTTAGCCGTGTTACGCTTTCCGAACCCCACCTTAACTTTGCCAAGCGTAACTCCTGTCGGCCGTAATGGCTGCACTTACTTACGCGCCTAAGCACACCCATACTGTACGATTTACATGCCTCACCCCGCCTCCGAAGCGTAATTACGGGTGTCATATGGATGTCCTTCGATCGTAGTTATGCTGTTGATACGTGGCAGGTACGTACGTTCAGAGTTACGCGTCGTAACATCTGCCACGCGTATGCACATCGTAGTTACGTGCAAAATTGTGTTTTTACGTCTCCGGCTGGCGTAAATACGCTGGCATACATAGTTCTGGATCTACCCCAATGTGTGTAAAATGTACTTTGCGTGTGTAAGTGGGGTGATGGACACAGGTCTGAATCCTGCCCTGTGCTGCTAAGTTAACAGTGCATTTTCGTGATGATGAATTGGTGGCTTAGGAGGGCCCGGCGATGGGGAGGAGAGGAGGGAAAGGGGGACCGCTGTGAAGGGCCCGAGGTTCAGAGGAACCCCTGCAATCTACTGCTGCAGACACTATAAGCTGGGATGGGGGCCCCCAAGCACATGAGTGTCGGAATGAAAAGCTGCTCGATCCAGACTTTAACGCTTCAATGTTCAGAATATGCGGAGATTCGTAGGGTGAAACAATCCAGACTTCTGATCCGCTGACATTTTAACTGAAATACTCTTTCCAGGAGAGTTGGCAACCCTGCCATAAGTGAAAACAGGACCAGATTTACTAAGCAGCGGGTTTGGAAAAGTAGATATGTTGCCCATAGCAACCAATCAGATTCTAGCTGTCACTTTCCTAGTACATACTACAGATTCTAGCTATTATGTAATAGGAAAGTGAGAGCTAGAATCTGATTGGTTGCTATGGGCAACATCTCCACCTCTCCAAACCCACAGCTTAGTAAATCTAGCCCCAAACAGCTAAATCTGGATCCGGTCCATAAAGCAGAATAGAAATGACCAGGATACATGTTTATTTATTGATGTATTGAGCTTGTAGACTGATTATCACAGCAATGTAAATAAAATGTACCGTCATTGCAGACATTTCCTGTGTAGACCGGACACTGACTGAAAAACACAATATAATCATTGCAAAAGGCAAGTGCAGCAAGTCTGACGTGACTGAGTAATGTCAATTCCAAGAGAAAGACAGAAGCTTGTATCTTCAAACTTTCAATCTGCCTCCATTATGTGTGATCAAGGTGGATCCACAGGGGATAAGCATTACTGGCAGGGCCGGGACAAGTGAAGAGGCAGTGAATCTATAAGACATATTAATCATCTTCCCCTTCCCATCACCGGCGTCAGCCTCTGCCTCCGACTCCCCGGCGCCTGGAAAATGGATTCTCTGTCCCCACAGGTACGAGCGAGAGCTTTCCAGGGGCAAGCCATCAGAATAGTAATTACTGACTCTGCTAAGATCAGCCCTAAACAGGCCAAAAGGGAGCCGCAGAGCATTGTGGGTAGGAAGTGTTTCTGACTTGACTTTACTTTGTTATAATGTCAGAAGCTTTATTGTAACCCAGCCGCTTCCAAAGACAGGTTAATAAACAAAGTAATAACAGTAAAGCACTGACCATTTTATCAGTTCACCGGCAGAAGACACATTAACACAGAGGAGGCTTTCACACCTCCGCTACTCATGTATTATTGTGATCATCACATACTACGACTGTCACACTGGTAAAAATTTTGTAACACTGTAAATCAACACCTCATGAATTAGCGCCTGTTACCTGTTTAGTGTATGGAAAACATAAAACACTTTATTGAAACATGTGTAATGTAATTCTTCACTTGTTTTTAATCATTACTTCAGTTCCAGTGTGTGAGCCAGGGATGCCGGCTTTTATTAGCTTCCCTCAGGGAGAAAGGGAAGCCATAGATGCAAGCAGGAGGCGGGACCTAATGACGCCATTTATGCAAATCGCATCATTAAGCCTCGCCCCTAACAACCAATTACTCCCATTTAGGTTTACTAGGAGCTTTCATGATGCAAATTGCATCATCAAATCCCTCCCTGTCCCTAGTAACATTAGGATCCTAGTGTTGCTAGGCAGGGGAGCAGTACTTGAGGCCGTGGTTTTTCATGAAACCACAGGCCTCAATCCCTCTGCGGGAGATTTGCAGGGCTCTTCCGGGATACCAGGAGAACTGCCCAAATTTCGGGAGTCTCCTGGATATTCTGGGACAGTTGGCAACTGGTGTAAGCCCTTATGTGCGTTTTAAAGACAGTTACAAAACTTAAAATATGTCATTTTGTGATCGGATCCAAGGGCTAAAAAGGGTGACGTCCCCTGGAGAAAACAAATACAGCACATTAGCTGGAAGAAAATCCAATGTTATGATTTTGTTGGTTGGTATAGAGAGAGGAATTAGTAGCAAAAGAGAGAAGTAGTAATGTCACTTTATAGGTCATTGGCACGACCTCAACTGGAATACTGTGCTCAGTACTGGAGGCCATGGACCGTATTCACAGATGCGTGTTTATAAAGTACGCAAATATACGCATGTACGTGGCGAGATAACACCCATGACACTCCACTAACATGGATGGTGACTTACGCGTCCATAGGGCAACCTTAACTCTACGTGTGTAGTTACGTGCGTATTTTCCTTCCGTACGTGTGTACATGACAAACCACGCCCGTATTAGTCCAGTTTAAATGCCTCCCCCCAATCCACTTTCAGGGGTACGGAAAACAACCACGCCTCTCCGTACGTATGTAACGAAGTCTGATTTACAAATCCAGGGAGTAATGGACTTTCGTGCCTAAATCCTACGTAGCTTGCGTAAAAAAAGCTACTACCCATGCGCAGTTCAATCATACCTAAAAATACGCACAGAAAAAGTAGCAATGTCGCAAGTGTGAATCCGGGCTCATATCTCCAGAAGGACATAAATACATTAGAGACTGTGCAAAGAAGAGCAACTAAAATGGTGCATGGCCCGTGTCACACGCCATACAAGGAAGGACTAGAGGAAGTAACATGTATAGCTTGGAGCAGAGAAGGGAGACTCCCGAAATTTGGGCGGGTCTCCCGGTATCCCGGGAGAGCCGGCAAATCTCCCGCAAGCCCATCCAGCTATGGATTTATACTGTAATCCAGGGGTGGCCAAGCTCAGGCCTCGTGAACTACCAACGGTTCATGTTTTTGCAGGTCTCCTCAGAGAGTCAGAGGTGACATAATCACTACCAACTGTAGATCTTTTTGAATGTGTCAGTTAGTAATGAACACACCAACAAGGAGACCTGGAAGACATGGACCGTTGGTAGCTCACGAGGCCCGAGCTTGGCCACCCATGCTGTAATCCCTAGCATTACTAGGGATGTGCAGGGCTTGTTGATGTCATCCTCTGAAAAGCAGGAAATTACAGGAGTGATTGACAAGGGGGTGGGGCATAAATTGTGTCATTAAGTCCCACCCCCTTGCAGAAATCAATGGCTTTCCTCTGGGTTCTCCAAGGAGGGAAGCCCTAAAAAGTCGGCAACCCTGAGTTATGTAGTATCACAACAACTTGACAGGTCTGTTTTGAAGATTTGAAGCTATCCGACTGATACCAAGGTGTTTATATACACCATAGATGCCAAATGGCAGTATGGGGGTGGGATTTGTAGGTGTGGTTTATGTAAATCATGCCTGAAACCCTGCCCCTGCCAATCAAAACTTCTGTTCATAGGCTTAATAAGGATGCATCAAGTCCTGACACATCCTTAGTAACACTCGGGGCTTGAATACATTAAAATTACGGCCTCAACCAAAGATCCGGGAGATTTTCCTGCTCTCCAGGGATTCTGGAAGCAATGGTCTAATTTTTCTGTGTATTCATAATGCTGGTAGTCCAGGCCTTTGGGCCCCCAAAGCACAGATGGGCCCCAGGTAGCAGATTAGAGAACCTAGTACTTTAGTACTTGAACCAGCCCTGCTTCCTATTAAATATGCTTTATTTTCTCTATTCACTACAACAACCAAGCACTTCAAGAATCTGTGGGAATATTTTCATCTATTACTCATAGTTGCCGACTCTCCCGGAATGTCCGGGAGACTCCCGAAATTCGTGAAGTTCTCCTGGTATCCTGGGAGAGCCAACAAATCTCCCGCAAGGGACTTGAGGCCTCAAATCCTGCCCCCCTGCCTGACAATACTAGTATACTAGTGTTGCTAGGGACAGGGAGAGACTTGATGATGCAAATGACATCATCTAGCCCCACCCTATCCCTATGAAACAATGAAAGGGGTAATTGATAGGCAAGGGGCAGGGCTTAATGATGCGATTTGCATAAATCGATCCGTTAAGCCCCACCCAATGAATGCATCTATGGCTTCCCTCCAGGATCTCCTTTTAAATAACCCTGCTATTACTTAGCTAAAACTGTAGTCCAAAAGGTAAAAAAAAAAAGAAGAAAGAAATAAGAAAAGTTACAAACATTCCAGTGTGCTATTAATACCTTTCAGCTTTGTGTTTTCCTCTAGATCCTATGGGTAATAAAGAGCTGTACATAATTATCAAATTTTTGTTATTAAAAACACTTGTATAACAATTTGGTGCCCACCGTGTTGGGAGATGCTGTAATACCAACCCCTCAATCACATCCTTTGGCCTAGCTTTGCAGCCACAAGCTACAATACTTAGCGCAGTCATCAGCAGCTGACCCCCATCGAGTCCCGGGGAGTCTCGCTATCTCAGAAACGCCGTGAAGCAGAAAGTTATGCAAATTCCAAATGTTCTGTTCTACATAACGACGGCAATTAATGCTAAATATCAACAGTGTCCCTTGGCATTGATTGCATCTGATTTCCATAACAACTGGCTGCTGGTGTGTGAAGACACAGGATTTATCATGAACAATTTCTAATTATTTGCCACGGTAACACGAAAAAAAAAGATACAGGAGATCAGAATGCTTGTCAAATCTCCGTGGTCTTAAGAAATTAAATATTGACTGCTTGATTTGAATTTTTTTTTGCAGGAATGGACTCAACCTGTGACCATTAAAGGGTTAAAACATGGTGCATTTGCAAAATCGTCCTTTGGATCTGAAGAGTTACAATTTTGCAAGCCAATTTTTTTGTTTTTTTTATATATTTATTTTTTTGGTCATTCGTTTAAGTGCTGTCAAAATAAAACATATGATTTGATCCACTTGCCCTCCGGCTTTTTGCCCTTAGAGTTACCCTAATACACACACACACTCTGGTTATTAGATTTTAGCCCCCTCCTGTTTTTGTGAGCCCATGACCTTGACTGGAAAACTATTCCCCAGACACGACTACAAACTGAGCAGCAACATCAGGCTAATAAATGTATATATCGTGGTGCTTACATGCAGGAAGGAGAGATTAAAGCCTCCTGTGAAGAATGTGTTTGGTTTTTTAAATTGCTAATTTGGGTTTGTGTGGAAAGTGCATAGCAACGGCAAATTAAGTCATCCGATGAGACCGTTCCCACTTTCCTTTTATGCAGCTGCTCTTTAAAGTCAACACGACGGCCAATCAGGAGCGTCTATTGATTTTTCCACTGGCTTTAAGTGGCTTTGGACATTGATCAATGATTTAAAAGAGAAATACTAAATCTTATAGATGGGGAAGGCACGCAGGGCAGTCTGTGATAAAAAATAAAAAAAGCTGGCTGGATAAAAACCAAGATGGTATATTTAATGTTAGGCTTACGGGACGCACGCTGGAGAAATGGCTAATGAAATTCTGTAACTGTATTTCCTGCAGAAATTATGCACAAATGAATTAAAGTCCATGACAGAAGCTTAGTCGGTAAATGCGGGATCCTGTCTCAGAAGAACACCATTTTTTTTTTACTGTGAAAAAGATATAAAGTAAGATGACTGCATCTAATTAAAGGGACTCTTGATTTAATTTTGGAACTTGAAGCTGTTTGTAAGGTGGTGTCTGTAACAGATCTGTTTCTCAGAAATTCAGTGCCAAGGGACCATTCATACTTATGAGGGCTTTAGGGGGCTGATTCAGAGATACAATTTCCACGGCTCTTAGGACCGTATATTTAGGTTCTAGTCCGTGGCAGAAGCTTAGTCAGTAAATGCGGGATCCTGTCTCAGAAGAACACCATTTTTTTTGACTGTGAAAAAGATATAAAGTAAGATGACTGCATCTAATTAAAGGGACTCTTGATTTAATTTTGGAACTTGAAGCTGTTTGTAAGGTGGTGTCTGTAACAGATCTGTTTCTGAGAAATTCAGTGCCAAGGGACCATTCATACTTAAGAGGGCTTTAGGTTCTTAATTATACGCAACTAGTAGCATTCCAATTCCACTGACAAGCCCCCAGTTTTCAGCTTCTTAACCGACTTACGAATGCCATAGGGCTACCTTATTTTTAGGTTCTTAGTTGTGTGCGTAGGTCGGATAATTAAGAACGTTTCTGCCTAACTGCGCCCAGATTTCCTCATTTAAATGCCTCCCTCCACCCAAACTTCTTATCTTCGTTCTTAACTTTTCCTGACATGTTCCTTCCTTCTTAAGTCACTAGGAACCTAGAAGAAATAGATTCGTAATGGTGATTCAGAGCCCTCTCGTTCTTAAGTCCTACGTAAATTGTGTATATTGGGTTACTACGCAAGCTTTCCTGAGTTACGCACTACTAAGTATAATGTACTCCCCCGGGCACTCCCCTCGTACGCACGTAACTTAGTTGACTTACGTGTTCCAAACATGCTATATGTTTCAGGCGGTGGTCACGAGGATTCCCTGTGTTTCGTGTGGTGGTCACTATGCTACTGTAAGTATTGGGTGGTGGCTACTAGGATGCTGAAAGTATTGAGTGGTGGTCACTTGGGTGGCAGGGACTACTTGCATTGCATAGAGGTCACTATAAATCTCTTTATTGGATTGGGAAGTATTAGTCAGTAGATGTTTTCTTTGCTTGTAACTCTTTTACATAACACACTTAATTGGCATTACATAACCCAGCCCCCATATCATGTATTTTGTAGTGCTTTTATTATATATTTCTTTATTCTGTACGAATCGAGCTTACATATTTTTTTGACTCACTAGTGATCTCACCCACATGTGGCCTCTTGCATATTTTTTTTTCCAGGGCCACTTTATGTCCGTCCCTGCTTAAGTGAAATGTGTGGATCAGTAACAGGCGGAGTTCGCTCCCCTCTCTTTTACTGCCAGACCCCCGCGCATACGGAAAGCGTGCGGGGGACTGGATTTGGTCCTAGAATGTAAGCTTAGAAACAGCTGAAGGACACCAGCCTTCCATGTTGCTATAACAAAGCAATTGTAGTTTACAGCAGTTACAGTTTCCACCAGCATGGAGTGGGTTAAGATGATAAAGAAAATCCTAAGCTTTCCTGTCCAAATGTCAGGGGAAAACCCAATGTTCTATTGTTACAAACAGCAGATGCTGCCAATTAACTTTAAACTGCGTCCAAGAAAGCTTTTGTTGATTTTTTTTGTAGCATTATGCACAGAGTGTCACCATTGGTGTAGAGAGAGGGGGAAAAGAAACCCTATACTTTATTGTCATTGAATTGTCTTCAATCCCACTGACAAGTGCATAAAACAAATGGGAATAAATATAACAATGACGGGTGGGGAGGAAGCTAAATGGAAATAGTTCAGAAAAAATGCCAAATGATTTGGGTTCATCGTGTGATTTATAGGATTTAAGGGAAAATGGGTAAATCTGGCTGAAACCTTGAATAGTTAAGGTCTTTATCATGGCATCCTAATCCTACATACGACCTTTTTATCATTTATAATAGCAGGATAAATCTTTGATATACATTCCAGTCTTGCTCAAGTCAGTGTAATACAGAGATAAATGTTGGCACTTTCTTTACTCGCTCATATTATATTACAAAGCATTTATTTTTTTCTATGTGCACAGCATACCACCCAACTGTCCAAATTCCAGTGGGACGGTCCCAATTCTGAGTGCCAGTCCAGCTGAACCTTCTGCTTCCCAGTTTTTCCCGATAAGTGGACTAGTCTAGAGGCGGGGTTTTTTTTATACTATTTTAATTTTGACCCATAAAAGGTGCAGGTGGGTGGAGTTTGGGTGGGGTTTGGTCAGGATATTGGGTGGAGTATGCATGGGGTTTGGACAGGACCTGGGTGGAGTTTGGATGGGGCTTATTTGTTTTACCATTTCAAATGATGGGAGGTAAGCCACAGAGAATGTATTTGGCCAGAATTCAGATTTTTATGAGCACAGAATATGAGGCTAGATCCAGAAATTAAGCATGGTTGAGGGAAATGCATGCCCCCGGCACTCCCCTCTATCGCCAGTAATTCTGGACACTTACGTTTATAGTTGAAATTGGGAAGTTTTACGAGGTTTATCACTTTGTTGCTATAAATTATTAATGGGAATAGTAAATAGACCGCTGATCCACACAGGCCCCTATAGTAGGGTTATGGCAGTGCAAGATACAGAAGTGAAAGGGAAGTTGTTAGGGGACAGCCAGATCAGAGGTGTCCGCAGCGCCATACAAAAAACAACAAGAAAATACAGTACAGGCATAGTATATAATAATATACAGTACAGACATACAGGACAGCAATTGACAGCATAGTACATAATAATATACAGTACAGACATACAGGGCAGGGATGGACAGCATAGTATATAATAATATACAGTACAGACATACAGGACAGCAATTGACAGCATAGTACATAATAATATACAGTACAGACATACAGGGCAGGGATGGACAGCATAGTATATAATAATATACAGTACAGACATACAGGGTACAGGGCAGGACAGCATAGTATATAATAATATACAGTACAGACATACAGGACAGGGATGGACAGCATAGTACATAATAACATACAGTATAGACATACAGGGCAGGGATACACAGCATAGCATAGTA
>WWET01000358.1:209554-246020 GCA_011038615.1 Limnodynastes dumerilii
GGGGGGGTCCGTGGTTATGCAGCCGTATCGGGAAGTGCACGCCCCGAGTAGTTCGCAGACCTAGTCGCTTCCCCGCCCCCCGACCTTAAATGGCTATCCCCCTATCCTATCACAGGATTTACTAAGGGGCGAGTTTCCCTGCCAATTTTTGAACTATCACGATGTGTGGCGGTTTTTAAAGGTTTAATTCGCCGCAAATTTACCCTTTAAAAATCGCCACACATTGTGGCCATTCTTTTTTTTTACATTTAAAAAAAACAATTAAAATACATTATCAATAACTTAAATTACTATACTGTAATTCTTATATGAAGGGGGCATATACTGTAATTCTTATATGAAGGGGGCATATACTGTAATTCTTATATGAAGGGGCATATACTGTAATTCTTATATGAAGGGGCATATACTGTAATTCTTATATGAAGGGGGCATATACTTTTTTTTTTCTAGGAACGGGGGCCAAATACTTGTTTCATTTTAAGAACTGGGGGCATATAATGTTGCTATTTTAAGAACGGGGGACATATACTGTATATTACTGCATAGTAAATACATCGATTTGTATGTTCTGTCTTTAAAAAATTCGCCATGGCGATTTAAACAGTGGCAATTTTTTGGGAGATTTTTGAAAGGGATGATTTTTGGTTGATTTAGCAGTAGTAAATCCGATCGGTAAATCACTTAAAAAATTTCCCAAAAAAACGCCACTGTCTGAAAATCACAGCTTAGTAAATCTGGCACCTAGAGTCAAAACCAAAACACAGGGTTGGTGCTCATCTATAGTTGCTATAGTATCTCATACCTTGATGTGAATGTGTATACACCAGGGTTGAATATCCCAGGAGAGTCAGCAAATCTCCCGCTAGTCCCACCAGCTATATATTATAATATCTATTGTAATCTGTAGCGTTACTAGGGGTGGACGGGACTTGATGATGTCATAAAACCCCACCCATCCCCTGGAACACTATAGATTACAGGAGTGATTGACAGGGCGGGGCTTAATGATGTGGTTTGCATAAATTAGGTCATTAATCCCTGCCCCTTGCAGAACTTCCCTCTGGGTTCTCTAGCCTTCCAAAATAGACAACCCTGGTATACACACCTATATACTATGCAGTTCTGCTGCAAATACTGTACTGTTTTACAGCTGAAGTGCCATGATCTGAACTCACTGAACATATGCAAGTAAACCACAATACATCTATGCCAATAGTTTATGTGCTTATTTTCAGCGAGTCAATAACCAACATCATATGTTTCCAGTAAATGCGGCTGCTTAAAACTCCAGTTAACTGAGTTAAACAAAGTGTTCCAAGACAATAAAGAATAGAAGATTTAAACAAACGCTGTGCAGACAAGACTCTAACGCATTAGAGCTCTGAGCTATTCCTGTGTAGCCATCGCCCTGGGAATTGAATGGATATGTTGCAGTATCCTATCAGATGTCAGTGCACTCAGCTGAAAATGCAGCAACATAGGTTACATTGGAAATCTGAGCTCCAATGTCATTAAAGTCGTCTGGGAGTATGTTCAAAAAAACAAGTCCAGTTTAAAGGCGTATTGTCTTCAGAACAGCATTAGCAATGTGGAGCATGTGAAATATATGAAAATTAGAGGGCGCAAATGTTGCATAGGGGCCATGAGCTTTATTCTTGTCCGTGGGAAGGGTTCATAGGTCATTTTTTTTTTTTTTTTAATTTTCTTTATTGGAGAAAAGAAAAAAATAATATATATAATAATAATAATATAATATAACACATGACGGTGCATTTTTACATTAAAAAAAATTAAGTACACAGATTATTTTTACAGATATTACATGTTCCTGAACAGGGTTAGATCTGTAAGGTACAAAGACAAACGGTGAAACCAAAGAATAGCAATTAAATAACTGACATATCAATAGGAGCTCACAGGTCACTTAGATTTATATATATGGTTACGTGGAACGGGCTCCGGACGGACACTGGACTAGGCAAGGTGGATCTGATGTCTCTGCGTTCTGCAGGGGAGGTCCCCCAACAAGGTCCTAGTTGTGTACCATTGTGTAGTACTGAAGCAGGAATTAATTGGTGCTTGCACCGAAGAGTCAAGCGTGGAAATATAATTCTCCCAAATTTGGAAAAGGTGCTTAACCGATTTTTCTTTCGTCTGAGAGGCCTCCAGCCACTCCATACGAAAACATAGGTCATTTTTTTACTGAGTTTTATTCCCCTTGATCCACAAACATAGGTTCATTGGCTGCACATAGAATGAACCTGTTCTTGGTCCGGATTCACAGGTTCGTAGTTTACGTCTTACGTACATTGAGCCAGATCCAGTGCTACGTTTCCATTACGTTTCAAGACGTAGCGTAGCGTTTTACGTTTGCCGAACCCTGCCTTAACTTTACGCTGCGTATGTACTGAAGTACGTACATGATACACGTATGTACCTGCCTAGGCACGCCCACACTGTATGATTTAAATGCCTCACCCAGCCTCCGAAGCGTAATTACCGGTGTCTTATATGTTTGGCACGCCCCTTTATCCGTAGTTACGCTGCTGATACGAGGCTGGTATGTACGTTCAGAGTTACGTGGCGTAAAATCTGCCGCGTGCATGCGCATTACATACAAAACAGCGTTTTTATGTCAGCGGCTAGCGTAAAAACACTAGCATACTTAGTCCTGGATCTACCCCATTGTTTTAAGAATTGAGCTACTATGCATGCGCAGTAGCTTATTTACTCTATCTATGTACCATTTCTGTGCGTAGATTGCGTCTTTAGACAGCCGAAAAGGAACTTTTAGTCATGATTGTAAACATATATTTATTTAATTTTTTTTGTATGAGATTTCAGCTTATTTTTCATTTATTTGTATGTTATTTCATGCATCTAGACCTTGAAAAACCAGATTATGCAGACCATATTACAAGGATAGCAAACCTGCAAGCAGTAGTGGACTCAATCAGAAAAGGACTTTAAACAAAAGAAAATGTAAACCATTCTTCCTCTTCAATCACAGCTTTCAGCTTCCACTTTGTTAAAATATTGTGTGTGCTACAATGGCTTTTGAATAGTAACATAAAATGAATAAAACTTTAACTCTTTCCTAATTACAAATGAGTGATGTGAAATTGACTGTAGCTGTTCAGGAAGGAGGCTGGTTCTGAAGGAACTTGGTTTTGCCTACTGTATTTTAACCAATTAACAAACAAGGTGAGAATCTAGTTCCTACACATCCAGGGCCTGATTCAGAGATTCGGCGATGGGACCGCAAATATACGCATCTAAGTGGCAGGTCGGAGCAGGTTATATCCCATTGAATAAACAGTCACTCCCCTTGCAAACAACGGCCGGACCTAAAGTTAGACCTGCTTTGACTTGCCCTATCTGGCCACAGTAACTTCCGACCTTATGTGTATTAGTTGCGTATATTTAGGGTCCTAAGTCTGTAAGCGCGCCCACTTTCCCTCATCTCAATGCCTCCCCCTGCCCATTTCTATGCAAATCCTTCGGTTCGTAGATTTCCTATGGACTTAGGATCGCAATTATTCCCGACCGATTCACAAGTCCGACCTTAAGGCATTTCCGACCCTATCTTCAACGTAGACGGCGTTGCACTATTACTACGCATGCGCAGTTGATGCAAAATCGATCCGACCCTAAATATACGCACCTAACTATCGTTAATATCGGATCTTTGAATCAGGCCCCCAATCTCTACCCTGAATATTATGGCGGGGGTGGAGTGTATCTTCTTGTAACATGCACCATGTATAAATCATCTTTAATTCCAATCTATAAAGCAGGGTACACACCTAAGCAATCCTGACATGTGACAATTGTTACAATTTCACTGACGGTTACAAATCCCGATGAGCTGTGTACACACTGTACCAATTTACCAGCAGATTTGAGATCATCATCTCTCCTAAGCATCTGCTGAAACAATTGTTGCTCCATACACACTGTGCAGATATCTGCCTAAGTTGCACAGTAGACTGCCAGAAGATTTCGACAGACAGTTTGTACCTGATAATACACTGCACACATTTGTCCAGCATCGTACCATCGGTGATCGTCATTTTTAGGAAGTTCATAAAACTAAAACATCCGAATTGACAGATTGTCAGAGAGGATCAGTCCCCTGAATCCCCACCTCTACAGTAAACTATAATAACAAACCCATACCCCATGCAAGCACAACCAACCTGTTTTCGGAAAGCCATCGGAAGTGTCGGAAATTGAAAAAGTAGAAGTTTTCCATTCAAACGCTCAGAAAAAAGCTACTTTTACGATTTCTGGACCTATTCAGAGATTTCTTTTCGAGGGGAGTTGCATGCATATTTTTAGGATCGGATCAACTGCGCATGCGTAGTACCTTTATTTATGTACTTTACGTAGACTAAGATTAAGATTAAGGGCCTGATTCAGAGGCTGAAAATAAGAACTTAAAGTTACACCTGGGCAAAAACATGTTGATTTCAGGGCATTGGTATTTTTAACCCAGATCAGCGCTAGCAATATCTCCCCCTTTTCTGTTTCATTGTATATGTTTCCTGTAAGGTCGAGGCACCTTACTAGGGCAGAGTGCAGCTGCAGGTTTTTTTTAGCGCTGGTTAGTGGTACAATCTTTTTGTTTAATGTTGATTTCAGGGGGAGTCAAGTTAATTGTATTCTATGCATGCAGGGAGAATGCTTTGCTTTTACTTATTGCACACAGATACCTGATCAGCTTCACTTTTAAACTGCTAATTAGACTTGAGCTGAGAAACATCACCTTTTAACTATAATACTGTTGCAACAAATGAAATTTGACTCCCCTGAAATCAACATGGTTTAGCCCAGGTGTAACTTTAAGTTCTTATTTTCAATCTCTGAATCAGGTCCTAAGTGCCTAACAGACGTACATGTGAATCGCACTTGGGGACATATGCACGGAAATCCTGGAGTTAGATTGTTAGATGGGTTGATTTAAACATGTAAACGTAAAAACTCCTACATATGTACAAGCTGTCCATACATGGGCTACAATGTAGGCCTGGTGCTACCAATGGCAGATTTATGTTGTTGCCTAAGGCAACAGACCTGAGGGTGGCACGTAGGTGACAGCTGAGCAGGTAAAAAAAGCACCGCTGCAGGAGATGACCTGAGCCATGGCTCATTTGATCCATTGTGCCTTTGAAGAAGTACACGTGAGCTGAAGCTTTCCTTAGGGCATCAATAGACCTAGCACCAGGCCTGCTACCATGGAATGTATATTAAAAGGGGATTGATCTGGAATAGACTGAGGAACATAGGAAGGAATTAAAGCAGCGATTGCATTAGGATTAGTATACATTGCTTTAACTTAAAGTCTAATATTATATATTTCATTTAAATAAAAGTGAGCTTTATGAGAAGAGAGGTCTAAAGAGTACGGTAGCTTGACCATTAAACCTCCACCTTCCCGTTTAACAGGACATTTTCAATTCACAAACAAAAAACAAATTGAAACTCACCCTGGAACAGTGGCAGAAATTCACACACAACAGTATTTCTTAATATAAATCTCGATCCCCTGAAGCGAGAGGCAGACATACAGTGCCACTGTATTTATATTTTTCATTAAATGTAATGTGATTAATTTCACAAGTTAATTTACTTCCCTGTCGGAGGAGGAAAATTTAAATTAAATATTTTACTGCTTAGAGATATTAAAAGAAAAAAGCTCATTTTGCTGAAAAGAGAATTTCGTTTTAGGTGCGTGTTGACTGGGATGTGTCTGCTAAGTAAGAACTGATGTTGCCTTTTTCAAAGTGTCTAATTGTCATTAATCGTATCTATGGAAAATTAATTTGCAAATATTTAATTTCTGGAAAAACTACGTTTAGGATAAGGGCAAACCAATATTTATATGTTACAATTGTTCACATCATTTGAATGTTAAGGTATTAGCAATCATTAACAATTCCAAGGGCCAGATTTACTAAGCTGCAGGTTTGGAAAAGTGGAGATGTTGCCCCTAGCAACCAATTAGATTCTAGCTGACATTCTCTAATATGTAATAGAAAAGTGAGAGCTAGAATCTGATTGGTTGCCATAGGCAGCATCTCCACTTTTCCAAACCCACAGCTTAGTAAGTCTGGCCCCAAATTGATGCAAGTATATAGACGTCAGTAGAAATAGGAGATACTCCACTACCAAGCATAAAAATTAGCTTTATGCATGTTTCAATATTTGAATAAAGTTTTTTATTTTACTTTTATCTTCTTTATATTAGATCTCAGGCTGCAGAATATGTGAAACTAGAAAGTGTGCAATGATGGGTTATCTTAAGTTATTGTCCACTCCAGTGTAACCTCCAACTACAAGAGCATAGTCTACTATACTATAACTACAATACACTTATCAGAACCGAATAGGCTTGGGATATAGTATTATTATTATTGTTATTATTATTATTAATATTATTATCGTTTATTTATATGGCCAACATGACCCATTAGATACAAAATATTCTGCTCCTAAACTTCTGACTGTAAGTTACTATGGTAATGGTGCTGAAGAGAAAAGTGTTTTTCAGACATCAATTAATTCATTAAAACCAGGTTAGTGACAATTGGAAACGCAGGAGCTTATGTCTGGCTTAAACTCTCTTTGTCATGGCTCTTGGATGAGGACATGAACCCAGTCTAATTATGTCATATTACAAGATATTCTATGGACCTCAAGCCACCTAGTAATAATAATAATAATTATTATTATTACTACTATTATAATAATGATAATTGCTGGTGCCAATATCAACCACTAACTATTTAAACCCTACTCTGGTAGAGTCAGGTTTCACTGCCAGAGTATAGGCTCACTTCCTTAGCCTGTGTTTTCTCCATTGTTTCTGTGAGTTCTCATCTTTTTCTGTGAATTCCTTTGCTCCTGAAAGATTCCAGCTTATCCTCTGGATTTCTTTGCTCCTGTGAGTTCCCAGCTTTTCCAGTGGATTCCATTGCTCCTGTTATTTCTAAGTTTACCTCTGATGAACCTTGCCAGTGTTTAACCTCTCTATCTACTGACGCATTTGTCTCTGTACACAATATCAGAATTGCTACCCGGAATCTCAACCTGCTGTATGTCTGTAACCAAGTCCGTCTTTACCAACTGCAGCTACAGGGAAAACAAAGCCTACAGTTAGACAACACACTTAACCACATTATGTAAATCTAGAAAAAAATTGTAGGCTAATCCTTTGTATCCTATAGTAAACAGGTTCAGAGCCGTTGAAGGTCATGGAAGAGCAAATTAGGTCAAAGGACTATGTTACAACTTATAGTATAGAGAGGAGGAAGTCAGATGGGTGACACAGAGGGATGTGTCGGAAAGACAATGAAATTTAACATATTGATGCCCTACTGTGAGCATTGGATCTATCACAATACTCTAGCTATTGACCCAGTTTTCATCAAATGCATTTTCAGAAGTTATTTAAAAGATTAAAGGCCTTCCTGCATTTTTGCACCTGGCCTATCCAACCTACCTCTACCCTCCTAGAGATACAAGTGCCTAGCTGTGATCAAGCAAACCAATACGGGACCTGTCTAATGTCCAAATGCCTTCTTGTCAACCAACGTTGCCAACCCATCTCTCTTGGAGATTCAAGTACATAACCTGGCCAAAGAAACCATATATGGGAACGAACAAAAAAATGACACACAAATGTATGTGTACCCAAGGGACACTTTAAATTAGTGCACACTTATCATTATATGAGAGACAGAGCCATTAAAGAGAGTTAAAAATACAACTTTAATACCATCCTATTAAAACATATAGATCAAACATTGAGGGTGAAAATATAATAATCTCATTTATACATATGTCCAGGAAGAATTGACCAGGTCCATATAGTAGACAAATAAAAACAGCCAGGAGATCACTGTACCTTATCTACAAAGGAATCTGTAAAGGAATCCCTGCAGGTAAGGAACTAGCGGCCTCATGGTCAGCTCTTCACACTTCCATGCCATATATCTTACCCTAGTCTGTCTATGTATCGTTGCTGGAACCTCCTGATATGCTGGGGTAAATATACACCAAAGAAGAAGATGGCTAGCAGGGCTGGGATCCTCCGGTGCACATGGACTCAGGATCGCGGGACCCTGCTGCCAACACACCGATGCGCGTTTCGCCCAGGAAAAAGGCTTTGTCAAGGGTATATATGGGAACAGCCCAAGTTTGCAGATGCTCTCATGCACCTAGACCCATTAGCCGCAATCTCATAGCAATTAAAACCTCAAGTTGCAAACAATACCCCTCAATATAGAAACAGCCTAACAACACAGACGCTCTCAGCCCGGTCACCCACTGTGTTTTACACATTTCAGACCACATTTACGCAGTCTACGTAAGAAAAAGATACGTAGATTTCGTTAAAAAATGACTATGCATGCTCAGTAGTAAACACCGGACGTATATGTTATGTGTCCAGTACTCTGAATATGGGCCTAAAATCCCAAGCTGCACCACCAGAATATTTCTAGATGCTTATTAAAAGGATCAACAGAAAATCATATTATTTTAGTAATATTTTTTTGTTTTTAAAGTCAATATAGATGTTTTTACCCCTATAATTATAGAATTTTACATGCTCACTGTATATAATATTACATGAATACAGTACTAAATGATGAGGGAAAGTAAGAATCCAACATTTTATGCTCATGATGTTACATCTCTTTCCAAAAGATTTGATTTTTGTAAAATGCATTGAACTTTCTTATCTCTAATTAAGAGTCGCAATTTATCAGAGTTGTCATTCTGGGTGTTCTGTGAATTGCCTAAGTTCTTCCATGCCTACGGTAATGCAACCTTTATCACAAGTGATAATGAATATGGAGTCTGGCTATTTTCCTTGAAAAGCTTAGGGCCAAGAACACAAGCTACAAAACAACAAGGGAAGTTTTGCTGTGACCGGCCAACTGTTTAATTGCATTCAGGGCTAATCAATAAGTAGTTCTTGCAAAGAAATATTTACAGCCTATTTAGATCCAGGCTGTGGAAGCGGCCAGAGAAACATCTCGTTTATTTATTTAACAGCTCGCAAAAGTCTTCGAAATTCTAAATTTAAAGTCTCAGAAGGCAGACTTTTAAAAGTTAGCGTTATAATGGGCTGGATCCAGACTTAGTTTAAGTGCTTGAACTTAGTTACTCCTGGGCTAAACCAGGTGGATTTCAGGGGGAGTCAAGGTAATTGTATACTTTGCATGCAGGGATATATCTTTGAATTGCTTACTGTACACAGATACTGAGCTTTACTATAACACTGTTATATAGACTTAGGATAGGAAATATCACCTCTCAACTCTAATACTGTTTGCAACAGATGAAATATGACTCCCCTGCAATAAACATGGTTTAGCCCAGGTGTGACTAAGTTCAAGCACTTAACTAGGTCTGGGTCCAGCCTGATGTTCCTTTCCATACACATGGAATATACTGTATTGAAGTGAACTGTACACAATTTGTGCTATGATTATTTAACTAAATTGTACATTTTAATGATATGGTATTGTATCAGTCATTACAATAAATAACTTCATAACTTCAATATATTCATGCTAAAAGTTTTCTATACTGTGAAATAAGCCCTACTTATAAAGCAATAAGTAATCTTAGGATCTGACATTGACTACATTTTTTGGGGGGTGATTAAAGCAACTCTCATAAAGCCAGGAATGCTAACCTGGAAATTCACTTATTCAAAGCCTGTCCAATTCGACCTCTGGCCATCCAGTTGCTCAGATGTTGTATAAGTGTGTACGCTCACAGGACTGTTCAGATCATCCAACCGTGGCAGCCTGGTTGGTCCAAATCATTTTTAAATTTGGTTTAAAATCAGGAGACCCGACTGCCAGATCCCTGACCAACTCTCCAGATTCTGATGTCATTCAGTGTTATCATTGAGGACGGTTTGGCAAAGATTGGAAGAGTGCGTGCGTTAAGGCAATCATTTCAGCAGGTCATTTCAGCAACTGCATTTCGGAGGTCTGCTGCATTTTTTGGACACGTGTGTCATGATTCGGTGTTGAACTACTGTAGGATTGTGTAAACATTCTGGTTGGGAGATGTATCTGAAGAAGACTAGGCAAGTGTTTACATACTTTAAGTAATTTATTAAAAAGTCTTTGCTTACTAATTTAAGAACAAATCCACACTGATTAATAAATGCATAGGGGACCGCATTTATGGGGCAAACATATCTCCTCGCACCAACAAACTTTCCATAATCAAACCCTACCTTTTTTTTTTTTTTTTTTTTTTTTTTTAAATAAGAAAACAAAGACTTTAGAATTCGATTAGGAAGCTTATGCGTCTAGCTCGGTTCTGAGCATGCGTACTACCAAATCACGCTAAAATACGTCTGCCGAACCGACAAACGCACAGATCCGGATCAAGGCCATTGTGGACCCTGTCCATTGAGACGCTTTGTTGTAAGAAGCAATGATGACTAACCGGGTAACCCTTCTGTCTTCAGTCCCCATTATATTGATTAATACGTGTTGTAACCATCACATTGATCTTCTGTGGCTTGCGCTATAATCCTGAACTGTGTTTCTAGATTCCAGTCCATCAGCCTGCAGGCCGTATACGTTTAATGACCTGGTAACTTGTAAAATAGCCATTACTCAGGATCCGTCTCCTTTATTATCATCCGGACTGAGGCTATCTGGAGACATCGTCCTTCATGAGTAAATAAGCAATATTTGGTGGTATATAAGGGTAGCTCAGAGGTTAGTTAAGGTGATTGTATATTATATGTATTAAACATTTTGGTTTTGGTTTTGGTTTAAAAATAATTTTTTTGTGGTTTTTTATTTGTAAATTAAAAAAAAAAAAAAAAAAAAAGTAGTTGGTTAATATCAGGTTTTTTTTTTCAATTTAGTTTATTTTAAATGAATGTGAAATATTGTTGAGCAAAAAACATACCAAAGAAATTGCATCCTTTTAAGGTAGTCCTACTCTTAAGTGCCATAAGGTACCAAACAACGGTGGCTGGTTAGGGACTGAATGAGTCAGTTAGGTCCACACCTATCTCACTCTTAACTGTGAATACGGTCCAAAGTTACTCTTTATCTCACCTACAGATTTAAGAACCACATTCTTTTTATCCATATTTTTGCTCATTTCGCTCCACCTAAACCTTTTGTCAGTTAGTCCAAAGGGTCAGCAAAGGACAGGTCCAAAAAACGAAATCTGCGATCTGGCGCTTGAACATTTCTGGGCTGGTGCATGCATGATTTCTGAGTGTGCATGTGCAGAACAGAAGATTACACTCTTATGGCGCATCCAGACCCCAATGCATGGAGCAGAGGCAGCCTGCGTTCCAAAGCCGTGTCACAACCTTTGTTTTATGGTCTTCACTACAGTAGAACACTGTATGGTAAATGGAATCGGTGGCTATTAGTGTGAGCACTTCAGTCAAATACAAAGCAAATACACTAAAAGTACATGCAAACATAAATTTAGCTCAAAAAGACCATTTATTTTGTGATTAACTACAGTAATTATTTAATACCTACAAAGTGCTCTGCAGCCATTCCATGAACTTTGTATTGAGTGTCAGCCTCCTGGACTTAGAGATGGTTGGTGCAAATGGTTTTCTGTAAACTGAGCATACAAACCTCTGCGTTCCTCAAAAAATTTATGAGCACGCCCCCCCCAGAGGTGGAACTAGCAGTTGTAGGCTCAGGTGCAAAAAAAATGCTTTGGCCCTGATGATATCCAGGTATCCTGGTGGGGAGCTTCAGAGGTGATGATGGCTGTGGGCCATTGTGTCTGCATAGGCCCTGGTGCCGTTGCACCTGCTGCACCAATAGTAGTTCCCGCCCCTGATGCCCCCTTACAGTCCATTGGCTATGTGGCTCCACCCCTTCTCTCCCACAAAACGCCCTTCAAAACACAAGTGGTCCCAGTGCTGGTTGAATTCGGTCCTGGGTCACCTGCAATTGCTCTTGCATGGTTTCTGAACATGTATGATGTGAAACGTCCGTGCTACCGAGTGTATGTTCATCTCTGGGTAAGCCACTTCATGTAGATGAATTAGATTGTATTACAAAGATTCTCCTATAAAAATCTGATGGATATTTATTTAGTCAGCCTCCAGTGTGTGCACTTTGAATATCAAACCTTAGGATCATAGGTTGGAGATACACAGCCACCGGGGGTCCAGTGTTTCTGCTGGCACAACCTTTCAGATTTCTGAGCTACTCACAGAGTGAAAGACTGGAAGCTGGGAGAAATCATCTCTCTAATAACCACTTGGAGATGTAAATTCACAAGCAGAACTCATCTCTCTATTACAGGTTTTCTTCTGATAATAAATTAGACATTCAGCCAGGTTCTGTGACATTTCAAAGTCATGTCTGTTACATTAACCAATTACTGTCATATTTCATCACAGGTGAAATAACATTAGACATGGCTATCTCATAGCATGCGATTTATGATACAGAATAGGTAATAGTCTGACTTTGAACTAGTCATGGGCAACATTTTCCAAACTTCTCTGCTTTTCATTTGCTCTATATGTTGCAAAATCTAATTGTTCTGTTGCAAGAGTTCCGGTTGCAGATCCCCACATAGATGGATGTCTCTATTTCGAATCCCCCTTCTGTTTAGAATTTTTTTTTCCATTTCCATTTCGGAAACGCCGCTGCCACCGCCACTACCTCTCCAGGGTTAGGGTCAGGCTGTGGGGAAGGGAGGGTTAGGGTCAGGCTGCAGGGGTTGGAGGGTTAGAGTCAGGCTGCAGGGAAGGAAGTGTTAGGGTCAGGCTGCAGGGAAGGGAAGGTTAGGGTAAGGGTAATAGAAGGGGAGGGTTAGGGTTAGAATTAGGGGAAGGGTTGGGATAGTTTACAGCCTAACCTTTCAGAGCACCACGTTCGGTGGAAATCGAGTGCTATGCCTCATCGGGGAATATGCAATCAAAATGCCAGCCAGTTTGTAAACTGTCTGGGAGAAAACAAATCTATCGAAATAGGGCTGTTCTTTCCTGGGACCCACACCCCAAGAGTTTGACCTTAAGCAGAGCTGCCGACTTTTAAAATTGGAGATAGATCAGAGATCCTGAAGGGATGCCGTACATGCATGCAGGGAAGGGGGCTTAAGGACATGATTTGTGCAATCTGTGTCCTCGGGGTTGGGGGGTGTTGGAGCGGTCCCTGCATCACCAGGGTTTGTGTATGGGTGTCCTGCGAAGTATCCAGCCCCCCTCAGTATTCCCCATCATGTGCCTCCAGTCCCCCTCAGTATTCCCCATCATGTGCCTCCAACCCCCCCTCAGTATTCCCCATCATGTGCCTCCAACCCCCCATCAGTATTCCCCATCCCCATTCCTCCAGCCTCTCTCCTTTTTACTTACCTTTGTGTCTCGCTTTCCTTCCTCCTCTGTGGCGATCTTCTGACTTCTCACTTGCTGACTCTCCTAGCTCCGCAATGGCTGGCATCTTCTGGCAGGCACGTCATGAACAGCGTGTCAGTGATGTCATCCGGCGCATACGCAAAGCACTTTTAGGGATAGATGAATTCTAGGGTAACCACTTTTTCAGCAAGAAATTCACAGACACAGACACCTCCCCCCCTCTGAAAAACCTTGGAAATTAAATTTTTGCTGTTTTAATTTTTTTTTACTTTGCTTCTACATATATACAGTCCTACAGATACAGTACATATACCCCCACCCCACATACTATAACCACACATTACCCCCACTCCACATACTATAACCTCACATTACCTCCACCCCTGGTGACAGAGGTGGTGTAGCGGTGCATACATCATGGAAGATAGATAGTGATGGTGTAGGTGTGAAGTCCAAAGGCGACTGAAAAAAATAAGATAAATAAAGCTCCAGGTCCAGATGGCTTACACCCAAAGGAAACTATGGAGCTAAACTCAGAAACAGCTAGGCTGTTATTTCTAATTTTCATAGATTCAATTTCTTTAGACTCAGTACCAAGGTAGCGACAAATAGCAGAAGTTATGCCCCTGCTTAAAAAGAGAATCACAACTGGTGTATTTATAAACCTGTGAGCCTGACACCCATATTGGGGAAATTAGAACGGGAAGGTATATTTAAGGATAGTACTCAGCATTACTTGGTGTGCAATAAGATTATTAATGCGAATCCGCATGGATTTGTGAGAAACAGGTCATGCCAAACTGGTCTAACAAGTTTCTATAAGGATGTCAGTGTGGACTTGACCATGGTAGTACAGTAGATGCGGTCTACTTAGATTTAGCAAAAGCCTTTGATACTGTGCCACACAAGAGGTCGGTCCACTAAATAAGAGAACTGAGGCTAGGAAGCAACATTTATACTTGGGTCGAAAAGAGGGGACAAAGAGTTGTCATTGTTCAGAACTTTTTTACGTATCTACGTATCTTTTCGTTACGCACTTTACGTAATCTATGTATCTTTTCGTTACGTATATATATCTTAAAGACCGCATATACGCAATCTACGTAACGAAAAGATACATAAATTACGTAAAAAAGATACTATGTATGCGCAGTATCAAATATCGTATATGCAATACGTCCATTGGTGTAAATCTGGCCCAGAGTTTCTGTTTAAGTTAAGGGGGTTGTGTATGTGTAGACATTAGGTGAAAGCAGTGGTTAGTAGGTTCAGACGTCAGGAATGGGTATCGTGGTGTGTAGGTGAGGGTGGTGGGGAGTAAGTGTAGAGATCAGGGCAGGGCGGTTTTGTGAATGTGCAAAGATCAGGCAATGATGGTGCTGTGTAGGTGAAGACATCAAGTCAGGTCATGCAATCTGACACAACTCTCCTGCTAGAACCTAGAAATGTTTATTTTTTTTAACTAAAAATAAATAAATCAAAAGCTAAAAAAAAAAATTGTCAAAAATAAAATAAAATATATTCAAAACAGAGAAAATTGAATTTTTATTATTACTAAATATCAGTCATAAAAAGAGTTCAAACAACAAATAAATTACTACTAACCACCTAAGTGACAAACTAATACAATAAAGGAGCCTAAAATATGTATCTTTTTAATTGAAAATGGGAACCGCATTTTGGCAGGGTAAATAGCATTACTACCACTGCGGTCTCCAGTGGTTAATCTGACACTGGGTAAGGCAATGGTGGTGTGTAGGTGCAGAAGTCAGTGGAAGGTAGAGGTGTATGCCCAAATGTCAGGAGAGGACAGGGGAGTGAAGGTGCACACAGCAGGAAGTTCTTCCCTGCACACTGGACCGCTAATAATCAACTATCCTCTATAGCAGGGGTGGCCAAGCTCGGGCCTCGTGAGCTACCAACGGTTCATGTTTTCCAGGTCTCCTCAGAGAGTCAGAAGTGAGATAATCACTACCAACTGTAGATTTTTTTGAATGTGTCAGTTAGTAATGAACACACCTGTGCTCCAACAAGGAGACTTGGAGGACATGGACCGTTGGTAGCTCACGAGGCCCGAGCTTGGCCACCCATGATCTAAGGTTTCAGAAATCCATCGGCACCACACGCCAGCCCCTCCAACATGACCCATTCCATTAGGTACAATATACTCCACACCTGAGCTTCCAACTGTCACTCACCTGGTGAAAAGACTTAACAGATATTTAAAAAAAAAAAACTATTGTTCTCTTCAACAAAGGTGGTTACCATAGTAACAGACAGTTGGAAACTGAGGAGCAGAGTTATTTGTACCCAGTGATCGCGCTACATATTTTTTTTGCCGGAGTAAACATACTGCTCATAACATTTTTAAGGAGTATTTTTAACCATAATATTTTTATTATTGGTAACCAAATTAAATCGTAAAGTGTTCAATGCTGTTCCAAACTCACCATATGTAAGTGATAACTATGATCAGTTGCTTCCCTGCCTCAATGAAAACATTTGGACATAATATAACACTACTATTTTATTTAATTGCCAAATTATATTCACCTCTTTTGATAGAGGAATATCACGTCTAACGGAAAATTGTATAATGGGGTACATTAGAGGTCTGAGGGACACACACAAACGTTATATATAAATACATATCCAAACACACAAAAAGAGCAGTACTTGGAGTTATTAAAGTGCTAGAAATTCAGGGCATCCGGCGTTTCAGTTGTAATGGCAAAACTTTTATCATAAAAACAGAAAATTAAAAATAGGCGATTTTATATCTCCGCCACGCGTAAATTCGCTCCGAATCGCTGTTCTGGATCAGGCCCATAAAGTTAGAGGTGCTCTATGGAGGCGTAAATCTACGATTGCACGGCCGTGAGAGGGGAGTGTCATGGGTGTTGGTGAGTGTTGGCTTTCTACGTGCGTGCGTAAAATTGCGGACGTTTGAAAAAACGCATCTCTGACAGTAGACTGTCCCCCCCCTGCTTCCAGTAGGTCAATAGCTATAGCTTTAGGATGTCAATCCAGTATTTGCCCTTGAAATTTGTGCTACATGATTTGAATTTTGAGCTAAACTATTTTTTACTTTTGTGCTTCTTCTAAATTGTATTTAGAATCTCTTGGGGATTTTATATACATGCATGAAACTCCTAGTTACAATGATTTTACAAAAACGTCTTTCTGATTGTCTCACACTAGTTAAATTATCTTGACAATTTGAGGAAAACATTGTCTGGGATGATTTTCAGGATGCTGTTTATGTATAGCAGCTGAAACATTCTTTTACAACGTATTGTTTTCTCTACTGTACATGCTCTTAAGGTAATGCTTGTTTAATGGATTCTGATGGATAACTATCCCAATTCTTTGGAGTATTGTTCTCTCTTACAAAATAAAACTAGATTATAAAACTAACATACTGCGCTATGCTCTATAATCGGGAGCTAAAAAACAAACAAACAAAAAATAAATAAAACGAGGTTAAAAAAATAGGGCCTGATCCCAAATTGCGTACGACACACAGCTTCTGCAAGCAGCTTGCAACTTAGTTCCGTACGCTAGGAGAATCGTCTGACAGGTGTGGGTGCAGGCTCAATTTTAATAGGGCCGTTCTCTCTCAGCCAGTTCCATACTGGGAAATTAATTGTTTCTGCCTCGAACCCAGTGCTCCGAATAGTAAGTATCCCCAATCCTTTACCTAATCCTTACCCTAACACTCCCTTTCTATTACCCTTGCCTTAACCTTCCCTTTCCCGCAGCCTGACCCTAACCCTCCCTTCCTCAAAGCCTGACCCTAACCCTCCCTTCCTCAAATCTGACCTTAACCCTCCCTTCCTCAAATCTGACCTTAACCCTCCCTTCCTCATATCTGACCCTAACCCTTCCTTCCTCAAATCTGACCCTAATCCTCCCTTCCTCAAAGCCTGACCCTAACCCTCCCTTCCTCACAGCTTGACCCTAACCCTCCCTTCCTCACAGCCTGACCCTCCCTTCCTCAAATCTGACCCTAACCCTCCCTTCCCCACAGCCTGTCCCTAACCCTAACCCTCCCTTCCTTACAGCATGACCCTAACCCTCCCTTCCTCACAGCCTGACCCTAATGCTCCCTTCCCCAGAGCCTAACCCCCCTACCCCTACCCCAACATTAAAAGTCCCCAGAGAGGTTACTCACCTCTCCTGCGGCGGTTTTGGCGGTGCTCCCAAAAATGAATGGGTAAATATGCTGATCGGCACACTCACCTATTTATAAAAAAATAATCTAAAATGGCTGCTATTCAAAGTAGAGACAGAAAAAAAAGAACTTTCTTTGCTGTCTATACTTTGGAAAGAAAAGGGAGACATTTAAATGGGGAATTATGGGCGTGGTTAGCCCACTACTTTCCTAATTTCTCCACTTACACACAAAACTACGAAGCCTCTTGTAGAGAAGTGGAGCCATCCCACCCCATGTTGTGCTAGAGATCTAACCAAAATTAATTATTGGATGTCTAAGTCATGCCTGTCTTGTTGAAGTTTACCAGTGTCCATGGCTTCATACTTCATACATAGGTTATATATAGATACACAAATAAAGGATGAGATTTTTACAGATACTGTGGTGGTTCCATGCTGAAGAAATTGGCATGCCCGTGCCTTGCTATCGCACAGATGAAAACCAATGTCTGCCAAGCAGGCATATTATCCTTGGGTAATTTGACAGCTGTGAGAGCATAGAGCTCTGTCTCTCGTCCATGACATACATTTCCTCTATTCTCTTCTAATGAGAGGAAGTCTTTGCCAATTGTAGCTTTTCAGGTTGGATCTAAAAAGTTAGCGAGATGAATGCTGAACGATACAGATCCTGCCAAGCTCTAGATGGTAAACCATTGGCTATTAGGAGGCTGTGAGTAACTTAACTGCCAATTGTGGTTAAAAGTAGGTGCATGAAAAAAATATATATGTAAAATTTCCATTGTGTTGGCAGATCCATAAAATATAGCCAGGGGGACACTTTTGCTATAATAAGCACCTTTCCCCCCTATTTCATACATTAGGAAATAGGGGGTTGGGATGTTATGAACTTCTCCTGAGTTGAAGCTGCAAGAACACCATCTATTGCTGACATGAAAGCTTGGTATGCAGTAAGCTAACTGACTCATATTCATTTAAGTAGCCCTGATCAGCAGGTAAAAACTTCAAAGTGAAAATCAGGAAATGAAAACCATCTTAAAAGTGTGTACTGTATAAACATTCTTTTTGTATGCGAACCACACCATACTTTTGTCAGGTGGTTCTCATAATATGGTCAGGTGGTTCTTATACTATGTTCAGGTGGTTCTCATACTATGATCAGGTGATTCTCATACTATGGTCAGGTGATTCTCATACTATGTTCAGGTGGTTCGCATACTATGATCAGGTGATTCTCATACTATGGTCAAGTGGTTCTCATACTATGGTCAGGTGGTTCTCATATTATGGTCAGGTGGTTCTCATACTATGGTCAGGTTGCTCTTATATTATGGTCAGGTAGTTCTCATACTATGGTCGGGTGATTCTCGTAATATTGTGAGGTGGTTTTCATATTATGGTCAGATAGTTCTCATACTATGGTCAGGTGGTTCTGATACTATGAGCTGGATCCAGACTTGAGTAAGTGCTTGAAATTAGTTACTCCTGGGCTAAACCATGTTGATTGCAGGAGAGTCATATTTCATCTGTTGCAAACAGTATTAGAGTTGAGAGGTGATGTTTCCTATCCCAATTCTAAATAACAGTGTGAGAGTAAAGCTAGTCAGTATCTGTATGTAGTAAGCAATTCAAAGATATATCCCTGCATGCAAAGAATACAATTAACTTGACTCCCATGCAATCAACATGATTTAGCCCAGGAGTAAATAATTTTAAGCACTTACTTAAGTCTGGATCCAGCCCTATGGTCAGATGATTCTCATACTATGGTCAGGTGGTTCTGATACTATGGTCAGATGATTCACATACTATGGTCATGTGGTTCTCATTCTATGATCAGATGGTTCTCCTTCTACGGTTAGATGGTTCTCATATTATGATCAGATGGTTCTCCTTCTACGGTTAGATGGTTCTCATATTATGATCAGATGGTTCTCATACTATGATCAGTTGGTTCTTATAATGTTGACAGTTGGTTCTCATACTATGATCAGTTGGTTTTCATTCTGTGGTCAGATGGTTCTCATACTGTGGTCAGATGGTTCTCATAATATGGTCAGTTGGTTCTCATACTATGATCAGGTGGAACACCAATTTATTTGTACTTAATGTTCTACCTCTGAGTGTGGGAAAAGTTTTGACAAGAAATACATTTCTTAAATATAAAGTTAAAGTCAATTCCCAGTAAAGAAGATTTTTTACATCTCTTTATTAACATTTTTAACACAAAGCGGGCTATCAATTCTTCAATAGTGACATTTAAACAATTAAACTATCTACTGCATGCACAAATTATACATATATTAACAAGTAAAATACATGGTTGGAAAGAGAGAGCTCAGTTATCTCTGTGTTCCATATTATACCGAGAAGACACTGAGGAGGACAGGCGGAAGATATTTATAGAGAAGCAAGTGAGGCCATTTTATTATTTAAGTTTCTTTTGTAAGAGAGTAGAGATTTATCATTAATATTATCTGAAGCACACACAGACTGGTCTGATAAAAATAGTGCTCACAAAGATGTAGCGCTGAAACTACATTTTACATTTTTAGATATTGGACACATAATGGATTACAATCATAACTGCAACTAACTTATACATACCTCTGCGAAGCCACAGTTATAACCGCTAGAGGACGGCAGTTGATGACACATTTGACTCCTCAGTGATTCTGTGAGGCAGAATTCAGAATAATAATAGTAGATTCATGGATAAATAAGGGATCAATGTTGGGTAAAACTGATGGATTGGAGGGAACTATATGAAAAAAAATAAACATAAAAGAATAACTATATAGAATATATGTAAATAGGTGAAACCAATATCTACTCATACAATTAATATCAATAAATCCCAACCAGAAAACTAATCAGGGCAGAAGGTGATAGACTCCATAGCAAGGAGGCGGGGATAGAGTCTAGATGGGCAGGACTGGGGGGGGGCAGGCAGGAATGGGGGGCAGGGCTGAGTGGTTCCGCTGCCTGATAGAAGCTGTCAGAGGCTGTCAGCTTAAAACATTGCCCGGCTCTCCATGTGTAAGAGCTGAGCACTACAGCGCTATACATATATATACACTCATACATGGAGTGCTGTTTTAAGATATCAACCTCTGACAGCTTACTTACAGTGCAGGGGCAGTGACTACCACGGGCCTCCCTTGTAGCACTCACACCCTTTGCACTCCCTAATGTTACACCCTTGTAACCACTTACTGACATGATGTCACTTATTCAGTGGCTTATAAGGATAGTTCATGCAGTATGATCACAGGATAGGCTGTGCGAGTACAGATGTTACGCATCAGAATGATAAATGTATGTAAGTTTCCTACGTCAGGACGTGACAACACTCCGTACAATTGATTATACACATTGTGGGCGGGAGAAGGCATTTAAATTGTACAGTATGGACTGGGTCAGGCACTTCCATATAATAAGGCATATGATAAGAGATAAGCGCAGAGAAGTTAAGGTAGGGTTATAAGTCATTTAAAGTCAAAGACTCATGGAAGTACAGAAGCCTTTTACGTGTGAACTTCAGAAACCCTGGACACGGTCTACAATTGCTCCATAGGGCGGTGGTCACTGAAGTCAGGAGACGCTTATCTTGCATGGGCTCGGGGGTGGTCATAGAGTCAACTTTGAAACCACCAGAGATGTGCTTCACCCTTCCTAAAGGAACACTTCTGTTTTTGAAATAAGGGGGCGCTGACAGTGATACGTGATGTGACCAGTCAGGTGTAGGTGATTTCATTTTTATTCATATATACTGTGAGCGAGAGGGGATTTTCAGCAGTGATTTCACACCCACTCCATGTATTATGGTGCAACTGACCTCAGGCAGTTTTATTTAGCAAAGAAAATAAACAAAAATGCAAAACAAACACCTTGCCTGTCCGGCACTAACTAAACACAAGTCACACCTGACTAGTCCTTTATAAACAAATAGCACTTTGCAACACCAGCAGTCACAGAGGATACATGTTCTCTCACATGCACTGATTGTGCAGTCCTTCCCTGGATAGTCAGTCCCTCCTTAGCATAGCAGGCCTTTTATCCTGGCTAACAGGTGTCAGCCCCAATTAGTCTGGCAGCAGCCAGGCAGCCCAAAAGACCCGGACTGGGCCTAATGGATGGTGGACCCTCCCACTCTTCCTACCATCTGCCCCAGGGACCCAATTCCAGCCTTTATCCAAGCTGGTCCACAGTTGGGAAGTGATTCTTAACACACACAAGCATTCTCCCTGGGGCTTACCAAACACAGGCCAGTAACCTGGGAGAAATATACCTCCCTTCATATACCAAACCAGTGACTCTGTCACAATACCTATTGATAAATAGATACGAGGAAGGAAGGAAGGAAGGAAGGAAGGAAGGTAGGAAGGAAGGAAGGAAGGAAGGAAGGAAGGAAGGATTTTTCGGAAACACCGCTGCCGACCCGTGGTGGTGTCGCATTGGATGAGGACCTCCTCTCAGGGTTTCAAAACAAGTCCATATACTTTCCAGTGGACAAGGCACTGTACAAAAGACTATTTAGTCTTTCTTTTAATCTAAAAAAATTTTAAATCCTATTCACACATTAAAATAAAAAAAAAGGAAAGATTTGCAATCCACACACGAAATATGAAACGGATTTTAAAACTTCAAAAACAAAAAAAAGAATCAGTATTGACTAAATTAATTTAGAACTAAACTAAAACATTGTTTTTTTTTTTTTTTTGTAAACAACAGAATTTGGTTATTCATTTTAAGCCTCGGGTGTTCTCTCCAAAGAACCCTTATTAACTATGGGCCTATCCTAAGGAACATAAGAGTAAGGAGAGTCCTGTGGGCCAAGATTTAGGATGTTTACCTTACACACACAGAAAACACAGTAAAGTTTCAGGAGAAACTTTGGGTGAATTATTATAAGCAATTGCTTCCTATGCTGTTTATTTGTCCTATTCAGACATAAGATCACAAAATTGTTCCAATGATTGATTGTCCTTTCAGAGTGACCATTACTTTCACGATGATACAAGAAAAAACAGACAACTTGATAAATGGCAGAATGCTCTTCAGAACTTGACAAATTATAAACTTTTATCAGATACTATGATAATGGAAAATTCTTGGTACTTATATATTTGACCTGTGAAATTATGACCATGTTTTGGAAAGAAGGTAAAGTGAAGCTAAAAAGGGAATGTGATGTATGTATTTATGTAGAAATGTGTGTTTCCCAGACAACAGATGCAAAAATTTAATTGTACATAATTCAGTCTTACAACACCTGATGACCAATTGGGATCACAGGCTTTGGGTTAGGGGTTAAACAAAAAAAAAAAAACAACAGTAATCACCTTGGCAAAATCATACACCTTGGAAAGAAGGTAAAAGTGAAGCTAAAAAAAGGGAATGTGATGTATGTATTTATGTAGAAATGTGTTTTCCCCAGACAACAGATGCAAAACTGTAGTTGTACATAATTCAGTCTTACAACATCTGATGACCAATTGGGATCACAGGCTTTGGGTTAGGGGTTAAACAAAAAAAAAAAACCACAGTAATCACCTTGGTCAAATCATACAACCAGAATAGGTTCAACCTTGCCTAAGATATCCAAAATACCCAATTATAAGAATGCTGGATACTATGTGCTGCTGTGTCATTATAAAAAATTATTTTGGATGTGTGCACTAAACTCTTATATGTGTAATCAATAAATAAATCAATGATAATTTACAACAAAATTTGACATCTGTGATTCAGTCTTCTTATTCTCCGATTATCTCTTATGTGTATGATTACACGTAAAAGAGATTAAGAGTGTAGGTCCCCACTAAGAACATCCCTATTTCGATAGGTCCGTTCTCTCCCAGCCAGTTTTGAACTGACTGGGATATTGATTGCTTATGCCTCAATGAGGCATATCAATCGATCACCAGAGCACCAGTGAAATGAATGGTTGAGTATGCTGATTGGTACACTCACCCATTCATAACATTTTTTTGGGGAAAATGGCTGCCTATTCAATATAGCCAATATAGCCAAAAAGGAACTTTCCTCTGTCTCTATTTCTAAAAGCAGCCCACCGGAGCGGGGACTACAACCGAAGTACCTTGTGTATTATTGTAGACAAAATACATTGAACTGCAAAATCAGGGTATGAGTGCACCAGATGTTACACTATGGATATACAGATTTTAGGACCTGATTCATACCTATGAGGCTCATACTTCTTAGAGGAATTTAGTGACAGTGGAATTCGCTGCCCTCTTCTGTGTGTGTACTTTCGGATCTCTGGGTGTATAGAACACACACAGAGGTCTGGATCCATTCTTATATTACATAAATACACTGAAGAATAAAATATAAAAACAACACATAAACCACTAACCTCAAACTCCAACCAGCTTTGCCCCAAACTCTGCTCCGGTCCTGGACAAACTCTGCGCCTTTTGTCACGACACACAGGACAAAATTAACACAGTAATTAGAAAAAACCCTGTCTCTAGACTAGTCCACTCAACAGGACAAACTGAAAGGCGGGTTGGAAAGTGGGACAGTCATGTGAACCCTGGACTGTTCCACTGGAAAGGTATTTTAGTCTCTATAATTTGACATACTAGGACCAGGGTCGCCATCAGGGAGGGACAGCCGGGATTACTGTCCCGGACCCGAAGCTGATGGGGGCCGCAGATACTTACCGTGGCTCTACAGCAGCAGGTATCAGCAGACTCTCCAACATGACCCGTTCCATTAGGTACAATATACTCCGCTCCGGAGCTTCCAACTGTGTCTCACCTGGTTTAAATGAATTAACTGATATTTAAAAAACTATTTGTCTCTTCAACAAAGGTGGTTACCATAGTAACTGACATTTGGAAACTGAGGAGGAGAGTATTTTGTACCCAATGGAATGGGTCATGTTGGAGGGTATGTATCGGTGGTATAGTACTGCCGTACACTAGCAGGTCCATGTACAGGGAAATCCCTCCCTATGATTTGGCTCGCTGGTCATGTAGTTCTGACGAGGGTTTGCCCCAGGCCCCAAAATATCTGGCGGCGGCCCTGACTAGGACCAATGGAATATGGCATAACTTACATCAGGTAAAAGAAATCTGGCACAACAGGTATTGTAAAACTACAGGTCCCAACATGCTTTGACAGGTATCAGCTATACCTGTTGGAGCATGCTGGAAGTTGTAGTTCCACAGCACTTGGAGGTTGGCTATGTCTGATTTACATAATAGTATACATTTCCAATATAACTGCCACTGTCATTAATATATGCATTAGCAACCATTCAGTAAGTAGGCCACCTAACTCTTCTAGGTGTTTTCTAGAGGTTTAAGCAGTGTGTTTCCTTTAGAGTAGATAGCCGAACACTGACTAGGACATATATTCATGCAGAAGGTTTGTCAGATGGAGTCTGTGTCTGGGCTTGCTGAACTTGAGGGGATTGGTCTGGACAAAAAACAGCAATTATGTGAACAGCAGGGAGAAGCGGAAAGATTGAATATCTGAATAAATCTCTGTGTCCATGGAAAAAACATGACATAAAACATAAGCTTTAACATTGAACAGACCAGGCAATAAGCATCTAGCATGCCAGGGAGTCAAGTTTTTCAATATTTAATGTTTGGGAAAAACAGTTTAGAAACTCAAGAGCCAAGGGCCTGATCCAGACCTACGCTCAAGAAATGCTCACGTGCGTAGTGTATTTACACCAGCGTACCTTCGATGCACTCCCCTTGGAGTTTAGTTTAGTTTTCTTACGCCCAGCAAACCCCACCCTAACTTTTCTGATCGTAACCGCAGGCGTCCATAAGTTCATTGCGTAGTTACGATGCTTAGCGCGCCCATACTGTACGATTTACATGCCTCATCCCTCCCTCAGTGCGTAATTACGGATTTCATATGGCAGGCTCGCCCCCTCGAGCGTTGATACGAAGCTGTTATGATTAGGGCCCATACGCACAGATTTTCTGAGTGTAACATCTGCCCATGCGCCATAAGTACAAATACCCATTTTTACGCTTATGCCCGTTGTAAAAACGAACACGAGCGTAGGTCTGGATCAGGCCCCATGAAACTAAATCCCAAATTCAGAGTACACTACACTCACAGATCCCATGTAACCTCTCCCAAGATCAGAGTACACTACACTTACAGATCCCATGTAACCTCTCCCTAGATCAGAGTACACTACACACACAGAATCCATGTAACCTCTCCCTAGATCAGAGTACACTACACTCACAGATCCCATGTAACCTCTCCCAAGATCAGAGTACACTACACTCACAGGGCCTGATTCAGAGATCCGTCGGCGATGGGATCGCAAATATACGCATCTAAGTGGCAGGTCGGAGCAGGTTACATCCCACTGAATAAACAGTCACTCCCCTTGCAAACAGCGGCCGGACCTAAAGTTAGACCTGCAATGACTTGTCCTATCTGGCCGCACTCACTTCCGACCCTATGTGCAATAGTTGCGTATATTTAGGATCCTAAGTCTGTAATCGCGCCCACTTTCCCTCATCTCAATGCCTCCCCCCACCCATTTCTATGCAAATCCTTTGGTTCCTAGATTTACGCTGGACTTAGGATCGCAATCGTTCCCGACCGATTCACAAGTCCGACCTTAAGGCATTTCCTACCCTAACTTCAAAGTACATAACGTTGCACTATTACTACGCATGCGCAGTTGATGCAAAATCGATCCGACCTTAAATATACGCACCTAACTAACAATAATAACGGATCTCTGAATCAGGGCCACAGATCCCATGTAACCTCTCCCTAGATCAGAGTACACTACACACACAGAATCCATTGTAACCTCTCCTCTTAATCTGGGCACAGGGCCGCCGTCATCATATGCATGGCCTGGGTCCCAGCTGCGAGGCCCCGTCCTCTATGTGACATCATTAGTGATGTCACATAGGGGCAGGGTGCGGCAGACACACCACTTTAACAGCGGGCTAGTTAGTGAATAGCTCTGAGCAGCGAGTCCGTCGATACTACGATGCTACAGAGCTAGGTAAGTATCGGCGGGCACCCATCAGGTCCGGGCCCGGGACAATAGTGGTGGCCCTGGTTGGGTACACACTTGTCCAATCATCTTCAGATCCAACTCCAAACCTACAGCAGCTCAAAGTCCCAGGTACAGCCCCCAATCCATAAGACACACTTCCACATGTACCAGCAGAAAGTATGGACCTGATTCACACCTAAGAAGAAGCTGAATCTCTGTGCGTATTTTTAGGAACAAACTGCACATGAACAGAACACAAAGTTACACATGTGATCCAGCTGTTACTCACGGGAATCCATTAAGCACGGACTTCAACTGAGTTCTTAATGAGTCAATAACAAGGGGCGTGGCCAATCCTCTGTAAGGAGGAAGTTAAGAAGATTCGGTGGAGGGAGACATTTAAATACCCTTCCTTACACCGGCTGAAGGCTACCCTAACTTCAGCCGGCGTAAGGAAGGGGCCATACCCTCGCACAGGAGCGTATGGCCGCTTAGCACGCCCCCCCACCCTCATTTAACTACCTCCCCCCACCCCCCTCACAGGTTCCTGGCGGAAAGACACTGAAGCTCGGATGGATTGAAACCTTGAGAGTGGACAGATCTGATCCCTGAATACACTGGTAAGAATCTAATGTATTTTTGGCTATTGTAACATATGTTTGATTGTTAAATTGAAGTAAATATGATATGAATATTTTTGGAACACAACCTGCGTCTGTGCGTCCTAGCGACGGCGGGCGTAGGTCTGGATCAGGCCCATTGAGCTCTTCAGAACGTCCCATTTTGTATTACAAATGTATATATACAAATCTCAGATATCGAAGGGAATATACATAACATAGTGCGACACAAGTGAGTTAGTCATGTTACAAAAGTGATTCAATAAAGCACAATACTCCAGAAACCATTACTGTCTCACCCTAAAATATATCACCCATAATACACCAATTCTATATATACAACACTGTACCAAATGTATTCAGATGTTGCAATTATCATCCATTAACAACATCTTATTGTCACAACTCCTCCTTCCTCCTTTCAAAATTTGTAATCATCTCATAGATTGTAGAAGAAAAATGGAAATAAACCAGAAATACCGTCATACCGCTAAATAATAATAATAAAAAAATGATTTAAATCAATAGTTATGCATCCATCAAATGTAATCAATAAAAGCTTATCTGTCAGGATATTGCCTTCTTTAATACTTCCACACTTCTCTTTCAATTCCAACACCTTTTGTCGTAGTGATAAATATTTCTCTCTCTCTCTCTCTCTCTATAAATGAATATGCTATTTATACTATATACATATCAGTCAGTGTTATTTTTAGGCCTTTACAGTGATAGAAAATAGGAAAATAGGACTAGGAAATTACAAGAAAAATCCAAACAATCACAGATAGACATTCATCAAATTAGAACAATGGGCTGGATACAGACTTAATAACGACAGGCGACTTACGGAAGCGGCTTGTATAAGTCAGGCTGTACAATTACACAGCACGTGCATGCGGCTGATGTTGCGCATTGGAACTCTGAATGTACGTAATTGTTTTTCATGCATTCACGGTTCCGTAAGTCAGGGCGTGACAACACTCCGTATGTTTGACTGTACGCATTGTGAGCGGGGGGGAAGCATTAAAAGTGTACAGTGTGGGCTGAGTTAGGCACTTATGTACATCGAGGCATTTCATACGACCAGAGATACACACAGAGAAGTTCAGGTTCGGTTTTGGACACAGAAGTCAGCTAAGTTATGTACCTCTGAGGGGAGTGCATTAACCTCTAACGTACGGAATGCAATCTTGAATCTGGATCAGACAGAAGATTCCTATTGGGAAGACAGAAGATTCCTATTGGGAAGACAGAAGATTCCTATTGGGAAGACAGAAGATTGCTTTTAGGAAGACAGAAGATTGCTTTTAGGAATGGGTAGTGTGCACATACGACCCTATTTCCACAATTACCCATTCCCTATAGCGGAAAGGTTAGTGTTAGACAGTGGGACATGGAAGGTTACGGCTATGCTGCTAAAAAGGGAAGGTTCGGGTTAGGCTGTGGAACAGAGCTGCTAAGGCTAGGCTGATAGAAGTGAAAGGTTAGGGTAAGTTTCAGGGTAAGGGGTTAGTGGTTAATGTAGCTGTTGCCGTTCAAATTTTTGTCCGATCCTCTGGGCACTGTCGTGATGATACTTTATCCAGGCGACTCACTAGAACATTCACGTCTTCAGTCGGCATGTGGTTTATCGGTAATAAGCTGTTCTAAGCAGCGAGCCACACTTTTTGTTTACCAATGCAATTGGGTTGCCACTGGATGAGCACGCCCTTACTGTGCATTGACTGCGTACATTGACTACATCCCTCCACCCCTGCCTTCCCTTTCACAAGACGCCCTTCTGAAAGCAAGCAGTCACAGCAGCAAGTTGCATTCAGGTCTTCATCACCGTAATTGTCTGCACATATATTCTGGGCATCCGCAGAGTGAAGGAACACAGAGATACACTATACCATCAAAGTGTAAGTTCCGGTCTGGATCACGCCCATAGTCTTTACTCTATGAAGCAAAATATCAAGGTGTGATATGAAATGGCGACAGTAAAAATATCGCCAGATCAAAATGTCGACAGTTGAGTATTATGGGCCTGATCCAGAATTAGTAATGTTAGAGGACCATAAGCTAGGAGGACTGTCTGATAGGGTATTCCACCAAATCCGCATGCCGACAATCCCACAGGAGGGGGGCGGGGTTTGTCATGCAGATGAGGATTGGGGGGGCGGCGGTAGGCAGTTTCGCATGGATCTTTGTTCAGACGGACACTACTCAGTGCGAAGAACTTAAGGTATGTGTCCAGCAGAGGCGGAACTACCATTAGTGCAACAGGTGCAACGGCACCTGGGCCCATGCTGATGAAAGGGCCCACAGCCGTCATCACCGCACCGCCGAAGCTCCCCACCGGGTTACCTGGAATTTCATCAGGGCCAAAGCATTTTTTTGCACCTGGACCCACAACTCACTAGTTCCACCTCTGGTGTCCAGAACTAAACACAAGAGAGGGAAGCGACAGAGGAGTTCACTTGTCACTTCCTTGCAGACTTTCAGGCCTCTGTGCATATACTGTAAATACAGGTCCCATGTTACTATTTGTTTGTAACATCCTTAAACGTAATAAAATGCAGGTGGTTTATATAAAAAAAACACTTAGAAATGTAATAATATACATGTAATACTCAATAAACTAAAACGGAACCCTCTAAAAGTGCGCTCCTTTGACAATTGCAGCTAGACGTCAGAGAATGTGTATACCACCTACCCCAACAAACATGAATCCCACCCAAGGGTGTAATTCAAACACTGCAACTCAAAATATTGCCCCAGACCAGCGCTATTATCTATATGTGAGATTACAGGGAATAATAAATCAAAGAGGTGACTGTAAAGCTTTTTGATTTATTATTCTCTATAATCTCACATATAGATGATAGCGCTGGTCAGGGGCAATATGTGATACTCAACGACAACATTTTGACCTGTCGACTATTTGACCTGTGGACATTTAGACCAGCAACATAGCAACCAGGCCAATATCGCCCATTTGTCAAGCTATCAAAGAACAGTAGTCCCCAAGAATACCCTAACGAGAAGATGAATTAATCACGGATTAAAGTACACGCACACCCCATCCATTTAACATTCATTATCTAATCGAGAAGAACGAATTGTAGTTGACTTTACTTTGGCCAAGACTTCACACAACCAAAGACCATTGTTCTATGACAAACCAAACCAGGCACTTGGGAAATAACACTAATTGTATACAAGGCTGTTGTTTTGCACTTTATTATATAGCAACATGATAACATGTCGCCTTAATTGACTGCATCTCATGGACTCTAAAAGTGTCAGAGCAATTTAGCCTTTAAAGAAGCACATAAAATATTTGATCACATCTCTGCCTCAGTAAGTTTAATAAACTACACAGCCTTCAGGGACCAAGCTTCTTATAAATTAACTGCCTTCAACTTGGAACACAAGGGTCTTTATCTCTTGTCAGCTTAATTATGTGTTTAATTTTATTTTTAACATTTTTTAAAATGACCCACACCATGAGAAGCCAAGATTGTTTAATTAAACAAATGAATATGGTTCTATCTAGCATGATCAAAGCACTAATTTGTCATGCTAATGTTCTATACAGAGATGATAGCTCTATTGTGCTAGTAATACAATAGTTTATATTATAAGGTTTATCTGAAGATCATTCCAACAATAATTTTAAATGTTTCTCTTCTAGGTTTTTTCTTTTAATGTCCCAGTTGCACGGTATTAATTCAGGTAAATAAACTGAGATGGTAAGTGAATCTGAACTATCCAACTGGGAAGAGCCCCAGATTTCTTGAAAAATTGGAAACTGGAAATATTTTAAACATAAAATGTATTTAAAAATATTTTATCCCAATATAAAGTAAATCTATATTAATAAATAGTTAAATATAACTAATAACAAAATAGAAAAACCATATAGGACTGCTCAAACTAGAGTCAATGCATCAATGCTCATAGTTCTTCAACAATAACTCTTTCAACTCTGTTGTAGTTGGTGGGATGGAACCATTTAGGGATAAAAGGCACATTTCAATTGCTGCTTGACCGGTATTCACTTTTAAAAAGAAACAGTCACATGTTTTGGGTCTTAACAGAGGTATAATGTTGCTTATTATGTTGATTATCAGGGCCAGGATTAGGGTCAAGAAAACTTCTAGGCACAATGGGCTGGATTCACAATGGCCTGTTGACTGCAAGGGGAGTCAAGTTAATTGTATTCTTTGCATGCAGGGATATGTCTTTGAATTGCTTACTGCACACAGATACTGACCAGCTCTACTATCACACTGTTATTTAGACTTGGGATAGGAAACATCACCTCTCAACTCTAATACTGTTTGCAACAGATGAAATATGACTCCCCTGCAATCAACATGGTTTAGCCCAGGAGTAACTAATTTCAAGCATTTACTTAAGTCTGGATCTAGTCCAATATCTGTACTATCTGTATTATTATTATTATTATTTTTATTATCATTATTATTATTATTTCCTCAAAATGCTCTGGCTCAATGGCTACATGTCTTTTTTTATATTTGAAAATTACATTTCACCAGTTTTTCATTCCTTTACAACAAAGTTAGGTTTCCAGCAGCTGAAGTTCTGTTTTAGAGGTAAGTGAGAGACATAATGGAGGAGAATGAAAAGGTGCTGATTTTTCATCTAGAGAATTTATTACACTGGCATTTTGTTCCTCTGTGTAACTGATCAAATGGATTAGATGATTCTGTCACATTAAAGTTGGTTCATTAAAATACATTGCAGGCTTCCAAAAAAAAAAACTTCACTGATAGTTGAAATGACAGAGAACTGATTTGCAATGTCAAATAATAACATATAGGGTAACCAGACCCCAAAATGCTATAAGATAGGATTTTGTGTTACCATTGCCATACTCTTAACTCTTTACAGCTCAAGTGGTTATATTAAAGGATTGAGGGGTATGGTTTTCCATCTTGATGAGCTGAATGCTGACAGGTAACATGCTGGCACTAAAATTCTGACACAGCTCACCGATCAGCATAATTCTGTCACACTGAGTCGTTATTGTGACATCTATCTAACCCAATTTTGTAGAGCTGGAATATTTGTTCAGCATTGCAATAATTCTGACCTTCACCCCAACCCGTATTCCTAATTCCTAACCTTAATTTCTATCCCTAATCCTAATCCCTAATTCTGAACCCTAACCCTAATCCCTAACCACTAACCGGAGATACACACCAGAGCGTAGCAGGTTCTAGGGACAGTAAACTTCGGCACATGTGGAGCAGGTACTGGGAGGAGTAAATGTCGGGTTGTTAAAATGAGAACTGTTGGCATTGTACCTGTGCTGAAAAAAAGGTTTTCCAAATTTGAATCCTACTGCAATGATACAGCTGATGATATGATGTTGGCATTATCGCTGCCGGTACATGTCCCAAGCAATATTCTGATGACCAGACCTATGTAAACGAGACACATGACGAGTATAGTTTGCCAATCAATGATCTACTTTCCGGCAGATCACTTTGTAGCAATGAAACGCTGACTGACGTAATTTTTTCGGCAGCTTGCAGCTAGAAGACATCATTCCTGTGACTGCTGTCTCCAAGAGTCCAACGGCGGTAAGGTTTCCTCCTCCAGGACCGCATTCAGAGATCCGTCGGCGATTGGGCCGCAAATATACACAACTAAGTGGCAGGTCAGAGCAGGTTACACCCACCAGTAAAAACAGTCACTCCCCTCGCTTTCCTCCGGCTGGACCTAAACTTAGACCTGCATTGACTTGCCCTATCTGGCCGCACTCACTTCCGGGCCTTATGAGTATTAGTTGCGTATATTACCGGCCCTAACCCTGTAAGCGCGCCCACTTTCCCTCATCTCAATGCCTCCATTACTATGCAAATCCTTAGGTGCGTATATTTCCGCCACACTTAGGGTCGGATTCTTCCCCGTCCGATTCACAAGTCCGACCCTTAGCTATGTTGACCTTAACTTCAACGTAGACAGCGTATCACTATAACTACGCAAGCGCAGTTGCTGCAAAATCGATCCGATCCTAAATATACGCACGGAAAGGTTGAGATTTACAGGTTTATACTTTATTATTACAAATATATAATGTTTTGACTTCATTACTATAAATAGAAATGAGTTTAATTTATAAGACAATGGTTGAACCCGAGTATTCTATATGACAATCGTAATTTATATAGGTTACTGCATCCAGTCTTTGTGAAGCCTGTAAGCATTGTGTTGGAATATCTATAGCTCTTTTGTGGCAACAAGCTGTTATGAAATTAGAGGTGAGATAGAATCATAGACATAATCTATAAATAACTCTATCATCACCTCTATTTCCCTGAGGGGAGAGAGGCAATATAGACCAGTTTACTGGAGGGATGGTACATTGTTTCTAATGCATACACAACAGAATTGTGCATTGAATTAATGCATTTCAAGCTGAGCCCTATTTGACAATCTTTGCTAAGACTATTGTGGAATTCTTAATTCATTTTGCAGTCCCCATCAGACATTTAGCAAATGACTGCCAATTTTCCCTGGTGTTTTTCTTAGGCCAGAATGTAATAGGGTATTAGCAAATTGCTAATGTACTGCAAGTATTCATGCGTATCCTGAGGACACTACATGCTTTCAAAGTTAAACAAGATGCATTTTGGTGCACTGTATTATTCCATGTTAATATTAAGAAGAAGAAAAAGAGGAAGAGATGTATTCTTTTCTATTTGTGGTGTGATGAACCTGTTTGTGCTTGTTGATAATTGGGACGATCATTCTTTCATGCAACCTGCCTTTGCGCCATCATTTTGCAATCTAGGCAATCGCCTAGGGCGTAAATCACATAAGCAGTTGTTCTTATAGAATATAAATGTATACAGAGTACAAGAGAGATACTTTCTTCTCTCTCTCTTTATAGCAGTGACCTGCAGTTTTTTAGATGAATAATGATGTATGTTTCTAGAGCTCCCATGTGCTGTATAAATACATACATCCAATATGGAATTTATATATTCTGTTTAGAAAGTGTTACTTATTATATTAGTTTCAAATGTATAAAGGAAGACTAATGTTATATTGAATACCAGTTGACAATTGGATGCCTAAACTCATATTTCCTTTATAGAGCCATACAATTATTTTGCAAATGTTTGGAAATGCTGAATGTGCACTTATAGCAGTTATGTCAGTATTATCAGGATCAGTCAGGGTAACTGTGTGCTCTAATGTTAATGTAGCAGAAAAAGAACCACAGCGCTGATATAAATAATAAATGAATAAATAATATAATGGAATAAATATTCACCAATTTTGAAACGAGCAAACTTAGACCGAGCAGTGGTATAAATAGTACATCTTTAATAGACTAAAATAAAAATAACAACCTAAAACGTAGAACTCAAAAAATTACAAAACATTGGAAATGTGCACAGTTGGATGCATGAACTGTATATTCACGGGGCAAGTGAAAGGAATAAGACAGCAGAACAATGTTGTAGAACCGACCAATTTACTGCGGTATGGAGAGTATCCAAGTCTGCAATGACGGCTATCACCTATTGTTGTAGCACTATTGACAGCTAGAAGACACAGTCCTAAGTACAGATATAGTGCTGATAATTGCAAAGGTGAGGTCCAAAAATGGGTACAATATCCTCCTAGGTATCCGTATATAAATGATTGCCCGATATACGGGGCTATGGCGTCTCCCACTGGTAAAGTGCAGTATGCTGTGTAATGATGTCTGTGACTGAGGTTCACTGCCTCAAAGGGTAAAGGTACTCACTGTCCCAATTGTGAGAAGCAGTCCGCTGATCCAGGGTGCAAGTATAACTCCTCCGTGGGCTAATAGATGTTCAAGCAATGCGGAGGCCACCCGCTATGCAAAAAACCCATGGGCCGAAGACCGCTAAACTGCTCCGTTCTATGCTCCAACTTATTGCACGTGAGTGTATAAAAAACGTCCCACTGACGCGTTTCGTCCAAAACGTGGACTTTCTCAAAGCGGATATGTTAATGTATCTGCTTCTGCACACATCTCTGTATTGCCTGCAACACTATGTCCAAAAAAAAAAAGATGATGGCCCTTGCTGGCTGTCAAGCCTCTCTAATGTGTGCATTCCCTGTCATCAGGGAGTACTGGCTGATGTGGTTATGGTTTTACATGGGTACAGGTATAAAAAGAGACAAGAGCTATGAATATACATCAGTATTTAAGAGTACTATATATCATATCATAGAAATATGGGGCTATATTTACTAAACTGCACAAAAGGAAAAGTGGAGATATTGTCCATTGTAGAGTTGGGTTGGTGTAGCAGAGAGGATCCGGGTAGCTGTAGCTGTAGAGTTGGGGTGGTGTAGCAGAGAGGATCTGGGTAGCTGTAGAGTTGGACCAGGATTGGTAGCTGGACTGGACCAGGACTGGAAGCTGGACTGGACCAGGACTGAAAGATGGACTGGGCAAGGACTGGAAGCTGGACTGGACCAGGACTGGAAGCTGGACTGGACCAGGGCTGGAAGCTGTACTGGACCAGGACTGGAAGCTGGACTGGACCAGGACTGGAATCTGGACCGGACCAGGATGTAGCAAGAGCAATGCTGGATCAAGATTGAAGCAAGGCAGGATCAGGATCCGCGAGCTGGGTGCAACAGAACCAGGCACCTAGAAACATACATAGAAACATACATAGAAAGTGACGGCAGATAAGAGCCACATGGCCCATCTAATCTGCCCATTTGTTTATTTAAAACTATACTGACCCTAGACCCTATTTACCCTCAATTTGGTTTACAATTTAGGATACCCTTATATTTATCCCAAGTATGTTTAAATTGTTCTACTGTGGTATGTTCCCCGAAAGCCTTTGCTTCCCTCCTGGCTATAAAAAACTCCTTTCCATAGTAGCAGCGGCAGCCCGCAAATGCATATTACAATCCTGGTTAGCAACTACTCCCCCGTCCATGATTTTATTCAGGGAGAAACTTTTCTATCTGTTCAATATGGACTGGATCGAGTCCTCCTTGCAAAAGGAAACTAGGATTGATAAGTTCTTCCAAACTTGGGAGGGCTATATAAATATCTTGGCGGAACCAGTTAAAAGAAGAATCTGGGAGTCTTTCAGACACACATACTGGTACGAGTTAAGAGTTTATACGCAGGATCCCCCCATTGTCTTTGAGGACGCAGAGGATGGGACTACAAACTAGCTCTAAAAGCTAAAAACTCCCTGCTGCTGGTATAGCTTTTTATGCATCTTGCTGGGAGGG
>WWET01000358.1:247768-258590 GCA_011038615.1 Limnodynastes dumerilii
AGCAGGGTCTTCCCACACTCACCTACAGGAGGTGCCTTGACGTTGGGCAGGTGAGCTTAACCCAATATAGCTATATTGTGACCTACACCTCCTTTTTATGTATCTGCTGACACATAGGGCTGGATCCAGACTTAGTTAAGTGCTTGAACTTAGTTACTCCTGGGCTAAACCATGTTGATTTCAGGGGGAGTCAAGTTAATTGTATTCTTTGCATGCAGGGATATATCTTTGAATTGCTTACTGCACACAGATACTGACCAGCTTTACTATTACACTGTTATTTAGACTTGGGCTGGGAAATATCACCTCTCAACACTAGTACTGTTTGCAACAGATGAAATATGACTCCCCTGCAATCAACATGGTTTAGCCCAGGTGTGACTTTAAGTTCTTATTTTAAGAAGATTCTTAAGTGTGAATCAGGTCCTAAGAGAGGAAGGTTACACCTGGGCAAAACCATATTGATTTCAAGGGGAATCAAGTTAATTTTATTCTTTGCATGCAGGGATATATCTCAGGGTTGCTGACTCCCGGAAGCCCCGACAAATAAAAATTATATGTGAGCCTTCCCTCCCACCTGCGCTACATTTGATTTAGTGGTGTGGTTGATTGGCAGGGGGCAGGACTTAATGCCATGATTTACATAAATCACGTCATTAAGCCCCATCCCTTGTTGCAATCAATAGCTTTCTTCCGAGTTCTCCCGGAGGGAAGCTTTCAGTTGTCGGCAACCCTGATATATCTTTGAATTGCTTACTGCACACAGATACTGACCAGCTTTACTTTCACACTGTTATTTAGACTTGGGATAGGAAACATCACCTCTCAACTCTAATACTGTTTGCAACAGATGATATGTAACTCCCCTGAAGTCAACATGGTTTAGCCCAGAAATACCTTTCCTGTCTTAATTTCAAGCTCCTTCTTAAGTCTGGATCCAGCCCTTAAATTTCAAGCTCCTTTTTAAGTCTGAATCAGGCCATGTAGAATTTAAGTTCATTATAATTTGTTTTGTCAGTGACTAGCTTAGAACATTGTATTCTATCCTCCTCCAAAGTTCTACATGCAGTCACTTAATTCCAAAAACCTACAGCACTAACCTCTCATCTTTTAGAAAATGCGAACCAATTAAACTTATTTCCTGTGCAGGGGTGGATAAACTCAGTCCTTGTAATCCACCAATGCTCATGTTGTCAGGCCTCCGTGGATAAACTCAGTCCTTGTAATCCACCAATGCTCATGTTGTCAGGCCTCCTTTTTTTAGCACAGGTGTGTTCATTACTAACACACAATTTTTATCTCACCTATGATTCTCTGAGAAGACCTGGAAAACGTGGACCACTGCTAGATCATGTAGACAATCTTAACGTGCATTCCATCAGGAATAATGAATGGTTTAATAAAGAAGAAGGAGGTGGCAGCAATGTATGAGTAGTGTTTCACTACTGTGGGTCAGGAATAAGTACTATCACAAGTGTTGCCTATCAGTAGTTTCATTGCTCTTGAGTTACATACTAAGAAAGAGGAAATTAAGTGTTGTTGCATAGCATATTCATAATGATGGGCTTAAAAGTTGTATTTTTCTGTTCTGTACCATTAGAATAGATAGATCATTTGAAAGATTAGCATGCATTAATATTACAATATAATAAGCATAACTCTCAAGTGTTGTCTTGGGCAGGTGAGCATCCCCAAACATTTTTGCCCCAGCTGCTGAGAATATTGGAAGGTTGTATCACTCACCAGCAATGTTTACACAAGAGGTAAATACTTTGGAATTCCACAGGGGGTGCGGGACATGCGCTGATTGAGACCTAACAACACCCTTAAAGTAAGAACCCAACCAAAATAGCACATAAAGTATAGTTGTGAAATCTATGATGGAAGCAGGCACAGTGGGGTATTCTATTGCAGAGTTTACAATTATAGTATTGAGACCCCAGACAATGAATTCTGTACTATATCTGGAAGAAGAAAGAAGAGTTAAACTCAAGGCCTATTCTACTCAGCCTTCACAAGCAGAGACTGTAAGAGTAGGTGGCTCTGAATAATTAATCCACAGCTTGCAGAGTGAATACTATATTCACAGCTCTGCAATTCACATTCAGATTTTTCAGTTGCATTTGGATAAACATCATTTTGGAGACAATTTGTATGAAAGTGTAGTTCATTTCATAAAAATTGTCAAAATTGCCTTTTTCTTCCCCATTTTCAACCAGATTGGCCACTTTGTGAAAATCCTGTCTATTCTATCCCATTTTCAGTTGTCACAAAAAAACGAACAATTTTTCAAGTAGACAGAATTGAAAATGTACCCGATTTAAGGAAAAGGTTTCTGACTTGTTTGTGTTTACCTAGAAATGGCCATTGGAAGAAACAGATCTATATAATAAAGGAAAGAGGCCATACATTTTACAATATTTTCCATATTCGTTTCTTCATATTCAGATTGACTAAAGAGTGCCCCCCAGTGGCTAAATTTTCATGAACAACTGTACAACGCTTCCTAAACCATACCAAGTAAAGAGTTTTATATGAAGCTCTTGAGAGGAGAAGGATATTTGTTTTTTAGTAAAAGCCTTGTTGTCAGTGGCCCTAATTACTGAAGACACTTTTATAGATTTACGGCAGGAAATGACACTAAAATTCCACCTTTCAGCTGTAAAACACAATTGTCATTTATTTTATATTTACCTAGATCTTGCGGGTTGGCATGGGGGTTCAGCTAAATTTATAGAGGTGTGTATGTTACTTACGTATGTGCGTATTTATCTAACACATTTAAATGCTTCCCCCCGCCCACTTTCACGTAACTTCTACTGTCCAGATAAAAAACACGCCCCTCCATACGTATGTCCCCATGTGCGATTCACAAGTCCATGCCGAAAGTACTTACATGCGTAAATACAACATGTGTGTGGAAAAAGTTACTACGCATTTGCAGTTCATCCGATCCTAAAAATACGCACGCAATCCCACGCAAAAACGGATCTGTGAACACTGTCCATTAAGTTCCTCTAAAAGTTTTAAACAGGTTAGTTATAATTTATTGACAAGAAGGATTCAATACACAATTAAGTATAACCAAACATATAGCCAGCTTGTATGGTTAAGTGATCAAAGAAAGATATTTAAGTAGAAAAAATAACACTATGTGGGCACAAGATTCCTCAAAACATGGGAAAACTCTGAAAAGGCTTTACTGCATAAAGTGACAGGTGATATAAAAAGCAATGGATAAATACACTAAGCTATACGTAGTAAAAAATGAAAAATATAGAAAATGACTAAGTGCTAATATCAAATATTGTGCAAAAAAACAAATGCAATTAATAAAATATATACATAAACAAACGTCCACTATATTATCTATATATTTTATTCATTGTATTGTCACCTTTTGAACTTAAGGGTATACTTTTCTGTGTTACATTTCCAATTGTTTTTTGCACAATATTTGATGTTAGCACTTAGTCACTTTCTATATTTTTCATTTTTTACTACGTATAGCTTAGGGTATTTATCCATTGCTTTTTATATCACCAGTCACTTTATACAGTATAGCCTCTTCAGAGTTTTCCCCTGTTGTGAGGAATCTTGCGCCCGCATAGTGTTATCTTTTCTACTTAACACTCCCCCTTGGTATATTGTGTGGATTATACCATCACTAAAAGAGGCAGCATTCTTATTTGAGCGCCATTTGAAGTAATTTCACTGTTATCAAAGAAAGATATTTGTTGACACGTGTTCCTTTGTTGTATTGTAATCAATGCCAACCAATCAGATTCCATTTTATGAAGTGTAAAGATGTTTAAGCACTATACAATTATTGTGATGATGATCCAATAATCCATTAATCAGCTCTATAATTATCAGCCTGGTAGTTGCAGGAGTGCTAAACTAGTGGTATGTGTACCCCTGATTGTACGTCAACCAAGGGCCTCCATCAGAAGTTGTGGGTCCCGGGACACATCAGTGGGTCCCCGCACCCTATGTGATGTTACGGTGATGTCACATGGGGCGGGGCCCTGCGGAACTGAGTTAACAGCTGGCCGGTGCACAGACCCTATCAGCTCTGGGCCTGGGATAGTTGTCCTGTCCCCCCTGATGGCAGCTGCTTAGTAGTATGTGGGGCAATTAGGCAAAGTTATAGGGAGTTACAGTACACAGAAGTTTTTGTATTTTAACCAGAGATGAGCGGCTACCCCCATATTTTGGTTTTGGTTCTAAATGTTCCTTGTGTTTTGGTTTTAATTTAAAAAACTCAGATGTTTTGATTTTGGTATTGGATCTGGATTTCCTAAATTAAAAAAATGAAAAAAGTTCTAAAATTGTGTCCTTTTCAACTGTTTGTGTTGCTACCCTGTATTATTAACATCAATAGTGTGTCTGTAAATATATATAATGATTAATAGCAATACGACTGCAACTGGCATTGTCTTATATAGAATCCAAAACCTGAAATTGGGATTTAAAAATCCGAGATCTGAATGAAGAAATATGATCTTTTGCAACAATTTGCGATCTGAGTTTGGTGGGAGGAACCGAGCCCCAGCTTGGTTTCCAACTGAACCCCGTCATTTGGAGCTGTCAAATTTCACACAATTCATCTCTAATTTTAACCTTGAGCAATATCAGATGGCAGAGGACATATTACATAAAATATATATTTAAAAAAAAAATAGATCTCGAAATCATGACAAAAATTTGTAATAAATATATATGAGAAGAGAGTATGTACCTTCATGATAGTCACAAATATGTAAATATACAAGAGGGAAGGAACGGAATGGAGTGAATCCAGACCACAATACATAAATGAATAAAAACATTAGAATAAAGAAACCACATTCTTTTTTAAAACCACCAATATATAAATGTAATGATTATCTTACATTGTTAAATATGGCTCCTTATGCTAGTTGTATTTGTGTCTAAGAACTTTACTTTTATTGGCAAAAAAAGTGCATTTTCCAGGAAATGATCATTTCTTTTAACATTTCCAGGACACCAAGACCAATTTACAAAGCATTTCTAAACATCTCTCAAAATGGAAGACTGACAAATGTAAAGTCATTAATCTGAGTTTTCCCAAGATCCGCATTTGGTGCCAGGTGAGGTAAAACGCTTTTAATCTTTGACTAATCCACTTAAGCTTTCTTTCTCATTTAAAGTCTGAATTCCCAGGTTACAGCAAAAATGCAAATGTATACATTTTGGAATTTAAAATTCTGAGACTTGGACAAGTAATGAATTTTTCCTGCAAAATAAAACCATGACAAGTAGAAAGACTAAAGACTATCTTAAAGGCCCACAAAACCTTAAATTTAAATAGGTTAATATATGTAAGGTATCTTTATACTTCTATCTATCTATCTATCTATCTATCTATCTATCTATCTATCTATCTATCTATCTATCTATCTATCTCATATCTATCTATTTATCTATCTATCTCATATCTATCTATCTATCTATCTAGTTTCTACTGCCGATTGTCTCAGTAACAGTATCAACACTTCCCTGATGCAATTATACTATATATATGACAGGCAATGGGGCTGAGAATATACAGGACGGTGTTCATTTCTGTTGCTGAGCTGTCCCCTCATCTCACTTATTGTCATTTTTATGTAGAATCGCTATTTTGCAGTCAGTTGGAAAATGAAATAGCTTTTTTATTGTAATACACATGGATACTAAATTGAACTTGGTGACAGGTACAAAATATAATTACAAAAGTAGAATAAATCACCCACAAATCCAGAGCAGAACAGATAGGAGTTGGAATAAAATACAGATTAGGAGATCTATGCGTAGTATAAGATCGGCATGACATACTGTTTTTAGAGCTCTTCCCCTTTGTCCTGATTGGTGCATTGACTGGAGGGTTTGTTCATTCTCCTGTTCATTGATATGAAGTGCAGCAAATAATGTGACCATGTTAAACATGTGTGGTCACACCTACTTTCCATATCAGATCGTGCCCCCTTTGGGCACTCCTCTTATCCTGACTTCCATACCTGCAATGTTGGGAAGGTGTGGCAAGATATTCTATCCAGAAATGCCTCGTCTGATCTGAATGGGCCCTGCTCTACTACTAAGATATGCTGAAATATTTGCAAGTCCATAACGTATCGTTAACGTGGCATAAAAAATAATCATGGTTGTACCAGTTATTAGAATACGATTAAAGTATCAAGTATTAAGAATAATTAAAATTAAAATAATGACATAATTTTTTTTAAATAAATCTTTTTAACAAGATATTGGGTCTATCTTCTAATACACCCACAGGACCGGATTCACAGATCCGGTGTGAGTTAGGTGCGGACAGACATGCACCTAACTCATCTACAAGTGCCATAGGGCTACCTTAACAATCCATGCAATGTCCGAACGGACATTGCCCCCCCCCCGGTTAATCTAAACCTCCCCCTTCCCACTTTTACCCAAACCCTCCCTGAGGCGGGATTACGCCATCCCTTTTTTTACCTAAAATACTTTGTGTGGTGTTTAAGGACCGCGCGGAGCAAGACAATCTATGTACTAAACTGCTACATAGATTGCATAAAGGACCTACTCTTCTTAGGTGTCAATGTGTAAGGAGCATGTATGGAAACCAATGATACTCGCACCTAAATTGGGAATCCTAAAGCATAAATATACGTCTTTCTAGGACTATATACAAACACTGTTGATATATTTGCACAGCTTAGAAGATGGACTTATATTGGTACAATCATTTGCAACTTCATCAAGGACCTGATCCATACTCTCGTATGCTGTCCATACGTGTGGGGGGTCTGTCAGTCTACACGAGAGAGGGGAGTGAAGCCCCCCATCACACCCCTCTCTAATGCGGATATTTGTGACTTACGCTGACATAGGGCAGACTTAAGTCACACAAGAGGAGCAGCGGCCCGTCTGCCCACTCATAAATACCCAACGGTAGGTGGAGGGGAAGCTCAGCTCCTTTCCTCATAATTGCTATTGTTACTGTAAAACGTTCTGGGGGGTGCACGGGCCCTCGTCTCAACACAATTTTGCATGTGTAATTGGGGTGACGTTTGCAGGTCTGGGTCCAGTCCCAAGTGATCAGATAACTTTTTGGATGCCAACACCAATGGGTAATATGCAGCATGCATTTTCATATTCATATAGTGTGCACATCTGGATCGGACCTGCTGAAATTAATATAAAAAGGCCCAGAACCAGACTTCCACAAATTGGAAAATAACCGATTTTGCGTTATGGGCATGCACAGGGATCCGAGGGTTGCAATGGTAACAATTTGGCATTTGATATTAAAATGTACTGAAGGGGTGATTATTCTTTACTTCTAATCCGGTCTTTATTGTAAGTGATTTAATACTGGAAATATTAAGGTAGGGTCGGGTGTGGGTCCCCGTCGTGAATATCCCTACATCAATTGCTTCTGCCTTGAAGAGGCCACACATGGTGCTCCGAATGAAAAGTAGTCCCAACACTTTCCCTAATCCTTACCTTAACTCTCCTCTTCTATTACACTAACCCTAACCCACTCTTCCCCGCAGACTTACTCTGACCCTCCCTCCCCCATCGCATCGCATGACCCTAACACTCCCTTCCCCGCAGCCTAACCCTAAGTCTTTCCCACAGCCTAATCCTAACTCTATCCCCAACCCTCCCCTTCCATGGCCCTAACCCTAACCATCCCATGGACCTAACCCTAACTCTCACTTCCCCAGAGCCTAACTCTAACCCTCCTCTAAGTCTAAAAGTCCTTGGAGCGGTTGCTCACTTTTCCTCCAGCGGGTCCGGTGGCACTTCCAAAACTGAATGGGTGAGTATGCCGGTCTGCATACTCATGCATTCAGAAAAAAAAATAACAGTCATCATAGTGGGTCTATCTACATTCTTTTTATTTTTATTATTATTGTTTATTTATAAGGTGCCACAAGGTGTCCACAGCGCCGTACAAATTACGACAAAATACAGTACAGACATACAGGGCAGGGACGGACAGAATGGCACATATTAAATACAATATGAATATAAAAATATCACAAAAATACAATAAGTGAAGCAAGCACAGAACGCAAGGCAAAAAGTAAGGTGTTACGCTTGGCAGATCAGGGAGGATGGGATAGAGCGCAGTGAGAGGTTGAGTGGGAGCCACCAGGTGGGGATGGGGTAAAAGGGTAGCAGAGGGGGACAAGAGGTTATGAAGTGAAGGGACAGTGGTGGAAGAAGGAACAACACTAGGATGGGCCTTGCAATTAAAGTGGTCTCCCAAGCACTTGCACAGATGCGTAGATATAGCTGGGATCCAGTATCGGAAAATCACTGGTGTTGTGTTCAGAACGAACGGATCTTATAATCTAGTCCTAAAATACTATTAATTATTGTTATTTTTCATTCAGATATTTTACATTTAATTCTCCTAAAGCAGGGCTGGGGAACCTTCTTTCTGCCAAGGACCATGTGGATATTTTTACTGATACTTTCGAGACATATGGGCTGGGGGAAGACGGAAATTGTATAGTAGGGACTGGGTTTTGGGGATATGCAAGGATCATTGGTCCTGATCACTGATCCTTGTATATCCCCAAAACCCAGTCCCTACTGTACAATTTCCCTCTTCCCCCAGCCCATCTTTCATATTTTGAGCGGGCGGAGAGGCAAAGCTAAGTTCCGTGTGATAGAAGTCCCTATCGTAAAATGGTAGTAACATCTGGAGGGTGCTTGTGCCTTCAGTCAAAACTGGCTACATACGCACTTTGCATGTGGCCTAACGGACGGACCTGTGGATCTTGGTCCTATGTGAGTTCTATGTGCAAAAGCAAAGCATTTTCCCTTTTTATTAAAATGAATTTGCAGACCTTACATTGCAACATGGTTCTGCTGAGTTGTACACTTGAACCTGTGCTGCCCTTACTCTCAATGGGGTAAATCCAGAACTAAGTAAGCTAGCGTATTTACGCTAACCGGTGAACGTACGTACTAGCCTAGTATCAACTGCGTAACTACGAACAAAGGGGGCGTGCCAGCCATATGACACCCATAATTATGCTTCGGAGGGGGGGTGAGGCATTTAAATTATACAGTCTGGGCGTGCTTAGCCACCAACGTACGTGAAGGCTTTACGTATGTCAGTAGTTACGCTTTGAAAAGTTAAGGCAGGGTTTAGCAAACGTAAAACAGCCAAAGTACGTACGAGCGAGGAGAGTGAATAGAAAATACGCTACGTGATGAAACGTAGGTCTGGATCTGGCCCAATCTCTGGATCACCCTATATATTTATATAGAGACAATCAGGTCAAAGGGATAAGACAGGGTAAGGTTTGCAGACCACAGGAAGAGAAATACTTTTAGTAAAGATTATGGCTCATTTTAAAGAGTCTAATTCACAATGACGTTTTTTAGAAAACAGTTCATTGTATCCATGTAACTTATCATTTCCCCACCCTTAGGCAGCGGTTGTACTGGATTTTACAAAGTAAAGGCTATGTGTTCTGTCAAACAGATTGAGACAACGATTGTGTAAGATCCTTGTGGACAGGTAACGTAAACACACAGTGACATTTGTAAAAAGCCTCCCAACAGTGAGCCATTATAACTCAGACGAATGGAGAAAGCTAGTTAGCAATTCTGTGAACAATCGCGTCTGCCAGCACTCACCACTACACAACTGATGTGACACCTTCAAGGCATCCCAGCAGTTGGGTACTGTCAAGAGCATTTCTGTATCTCAGACCCTTGAGCGAGAAAGCCTTGATAGGATATTTGAGATGGAGAGATGTTTTGATAGACAGATCTTTAAATCCCTGCAGCAAATGTCAGTCTTCCTGTAATGTTTTGTAAAGAAAAAAATAACAAATTGAAAGAAATCTAGATATACTTCCTCAAAGGGGCTTCTTACATTTCACCCAAACAGATATCTGTCTCTCTCACCTACCAGGGTATTGACGACTTCACATAATCAGCCCGGTGCGAGCAACCGATTGTATCCATATTTAATGCAATGGGTTCAGATGTGTTTATAAAAAAAACAGCATGAATAACTTATTACACACGGTCAATATGATTGCCACCCTCAGATGAGATGGATCCAGTGGCGGGGTGTAGTTTGTCACTTCGAAGGTCTGTCGTTTGACAGATCAGTTTGTTATACTAAAGTGATGACTGCAAGAAAGACAGCATCATTCTTGCAACTGCTGTATCTACGAAAAGTCCAATGGTGACAATTAACTAACTCTAACCATCCCCTTCCTGTAACCTAACCTTAACCCTCCACTAACTCCAACCTTAACCCTCCCCTCTCCGCAGCCCAACCTTAAGCCTCCCCTAACTGTAACCCTTAACCTTCCCTTCTCTGTAGCCTAACCTCAACCCTCCACAAACTCCAACCTTACCCCTCCCCTCTCCACAGCCCAACCTTAAGCCTCCCCTAACTGTAACCTTAACCTTCCCTTCTCTGCAGCCTAACCTTAACCCTCCACTAACTCCAATCTTAACCCTCCCCTCTCCGCAGCCCAACCTTAAGCCTCCCTTAACTGTAACCTTAACCTTCCCTTCTCTGCAGCCTAACCTTAAACCTTCCCTAACCTTAACCTTAATCCTCCCCTCTCCAGAGCCCAATCCTTACTCTCCCCTAACCCTAACCATCCTTGTCTCACAGCCTAACATTAACCCTCCCCCAACCCTAACCATTGTCATCCTGCAGCCTAACCTTAACCCTCCCCTAACCTTAATCCTCCCATCTCACTGCCTAACCCTAACCCTTTATGTCCTGCAACCTAACACCAACCAGAATGGATACTTTGTCAACATTTACAAA
>WWET01000358.1:266213-289876 GCA_011038615.1 Limnodynastes dumerilii
TTAAAACAAAACATTTACTTACCTGCTGAAATCTCTGGACTTCCTGTTTCTCTCCCAGGCACGCTGTTTGACTGATGGATGGAGGAAGAAACCACCTGCAGACTATGCATAGGGGAGTTCCCCCCACATTCACAAATCCCTCACCCGCTGAAATGACTGGGACCGAAGTGAAAAACTAGCTGTCCCTGTAGTTTCAGCAGGTGAGGGATTTAGTGGCCTCAGGGGATTATCTGCAGTTGATTTCTCCCCCTGCGTGCTTTCTGTCTGATGATGCGTGTCCAGGGCCATCTTTCCCACTAGGCACAATGGTAGGGTTGCCGACTGTCCTGGAATGTCCGGGAGACTCACGAAATTCGTTCAGTTCTTCTGGTATCCCGTGAGAACCTACAAATCTCCCGTAGGTCTTGTCCCCCTGCCTAGCAACACTAGTATACTATTGTTGCTAGGGACAGGAAGGGACTTGATGACGCAATTTGCGCCATCAACCCCAGTCCCGATGCCTATTTCAGCTAAAACGGGTAAGTATTTATCAGGGGCGGGGCTTAATGAGAAATTTATGCAAATTGCGTCATTAAGCCTCACCCCCTGCATGCATTGCTAGCTTCCCTTCGGGATCTGGCAAAAGTCGGCAACCCTGCACAATGGCCAGTTGCCAAGGGCCTCATGAGTTCTGGGGCCTTGAGCACTGCTGCCCAGCCACAGCAGTCAAAGCATTTACAAGATTGACTGTCCTGGATTTCTGCTAGGAAGATGGGGTAATCCCTGACTGCATTTCTGGTTACATATTTATTCCTGTGAATGGCTTGGTAGAGGCCCCTATGCATTGCATTGCCCAGGGCCTACAATACTGTTAAGATGGCCCTGCCCGCGTCCACTAATCCTTCGCTCACTGAAACTACAGGGATAGCCAGCATTGTGATTTTGTCCCGGTTGTTTCAGCAGGCAAGTAGTGGAGATGGAAAATGCGGGTGACCCAATCTGCAGTTTCTCCTGCACTATAATCCGGTCTCCAGGACCAAAATTCTATTTGCCGTGGCAACCTGGCAACTGGTATTTGTCGATCCATGTTATATAGCATAAAATGCATTGAAACTGATTAAGTTGTTTCCAATTCAATAAAAAGTTTTTTGTAAACTAACTGAAACTAACTACAAAAGACATATGACAGGGGACTTACGCAAGTCATGTGACTGGTTCACTAAAACCTATTCATTATCTTATATCCTATGAAGTACACAATTTCTAGACAGCCCTTGTCGATCTGTAGCCCTCTAGTAGAGGGGGAGCCCAAAAAACGGTCACCAGAGTTTTAAATTAAGCGTCTACTTTTCTCTGCTGTAAAATATAAGCGACTGTTTTTACAAGAGCAGGTCATTTATTTTATTATTAATGAAAAGTTTAAATATCATTCAAATCGCATACATTGTTAAACAAAAACTTCTAATCAAAGCGTTCGTTCTTTCTCTAGATCCCTTGTAGGAGTCGGCCATCTTCCCAGCTTTATTAGAAAATTATCATACCAGCTGTCTCTTCCTCATGACTGGTATCCCCACAATAAGCCTTACTCGTGTTTCTTTTCTGCTTCGAGCATGTATACTAATGAGTTTTCTAGAATGGGTAAACCCAGTGGAATATTAACACTGCAAAGAGCCGTACTCAGAGTTAATTTCACTAAACTACATCTCCACAAAGTGTGGTGATTGTACAAGTGAGCCTTCTCCTAGGAATTCATCCACAGCAATATTAATTCAAACAAATATCACTGCTCTTTTACCACGGACAGTGCATTGCATTTGTCACCTGTTCTGCGTAATTAGCTGCTTCAAAGTTGTCCAGAGCTGGTGGATGGTGACAGATAAGAGTTGTCTAAATGTTGCAAGGATCTTATCAATTTGCATGTGCTAATCATGTACATTTATAAAAGTGATTTGCAAAAGACCTTGTAGATTATAATATCAGTCAGTCATGAACCTCTTGTGAAAATAAATTTCTTGTACCGGAAAAAAAAAAATACCGGTTCTAATGTATTTAAGGAAATTCAAAGATAAAATATGAATCTATATAAATAATAGTAAGTTAAATCAGAAATATAAACTTGCTCTTATTTGTTAGCTTCAAAATTTTCACATTACCCTTAAATTCCCAGAGTTCCTAATGATACTTTTTGTGAATAAAATACATTGCCATGTTCTGAACACAGTTACATAAAGGACATTTTTAAAGGTTTAATTGCCTTTAAACAAAAAACAAAAAATATGGAGGTGTTACCACACCTTGCTCTCTTCTGCCCGAACTATCGGAAGTCTGCTGGTGTGAATTCGATAATGTAATCGGAGGTTAAGATCTGATCCACAGTAATCATTTCTTTGAATTTTGACCTAGTTCCCCTGGCGGCAAGGTTGGTGCAAATCAATGCATCTAAAACAAGCGCATATTAAATTCTTTCACTCTAGGTATGACAGGGGACTTGCGCAAGTCAGTATGGACGCAGACCTGGTCATAAAAGTTAACGTAGCTATCGGGACACGTAAATTTCCAGATTTACTACGGACAGCTGGGAGTCAGGATCTTGCCTGATGATAATAAATTAGACCATTGATGGCAGGGCCGTTTCTAGGGGCTGTGCAATCTTATGGGGTATTAAATGGGGGTTCCAAGCAGGGCCATCTCTCTTTAAGTTACTCTGCCACCAGGCCACAGTCACATAGACTGTGGCTCATATAGATGCCAGTCACATCAGATAACAGATACGGCTGTCGTCATTCAGCTGAGAGCATCGCAGAGGAAGGAGAAAGAAAGAGAAGAAGACAGTAAAGGTAATTGAAGCTTAGTTCGATTTCCTGGACAAGGCCTTATCTGTGTGGTGTTTGTATGTTCTCCCCGTGTCTGTGTAGGTTTCCTCCGGGAGTTCCAGTTTCCTCCCACGTGCCAAAATACATGCCAGTAGGTTAAATGGTTGCTAACAAAACTAACCCTAGTGTTTGTGTGTAGTAGGGAGTGTCGTTCCAGGTAAGAGAGTGACAAGTCTTCTATGTGTAATAACTGAAGGGTGGTGGGTTTGAGGGAAGTTTGAGGAAGGATTGTTTCACAGGAAGGGTGGTGGCTGGGTAGAAAGAGCAGACTAGATGGGTCAAGTGGTTCTTATCTGCCATCACATTCTATGATTCTATGAAAATGCACCCAGTTGCAGGAGAAATGTACTGATTTATAGCTGTGTTGAAAGACGCCAGAATTAGAAGCAAACTCTTTTCCTTCACCTTTCAGTAAATACTGTAAGTGTTTCGAAAAACATTTATGGAAAATAGAATGATCCATAACCATCAGGGGTCAAAACGAAAACTGGCCCCTTTAAACTATTTACAAATAAATATGTTTCAAATATCATTGGGTAATTTTGGTAATTTCTTTAGCTGTCAAAAACCGTCTCTGAGGACCAAAGGAAAAAATGCTCCTAACACTGTGCTTACTGATGTGTAAAAACATCTGTGTTGAAACAAATAAGCAATTACTTTTCCATTCTTATTCAAAATGCAATGACATTTAGTGCCAGTACTGGCAAAAAATAGCAGAATGACATTCAAGAAGTCATTAAAAGATTCCTCACCAAGGAAATTCACTTAAATTTCAAGTTTAAAGTTGAATCCATAACCCTGTTTAATTAAGTAATCTTCAGCTCAATTCACCAAGCGGTTGTGATTCCCTACCCGTTCTGCTTGAGGGCTGCTGAGATTTTTCGACTTTCATTTTTTTTTTTCTCTTCACAGTTTTCAGCCTTTTTCTTGTACTCCAGGCAAAAACCACCTGTTATTAAAGCCGTACAAGAGCGCATCTGTAGGAGAGGTTGAAAAAAAATAAAACGGAACACATTGGAGAAATATACGAGTGACATTCCCCGAGGACACGTCATGAGTTGAGGGAGAAAACATTCCGTGCTATGAAAACGATCTCTGTGTCTGTCAGTGGGAGTTGATGAACCTCTATAGTTCTGACTCTCGAGTTGTTTGAGACGATGTGCGGGGGAAGGAGGAGTTGGAGTTGCGTTGCTGTAGCGGCAGAAAGTCTGGTGACAGTTCCCAATGTTTCGGTCTTGAAAGACAAGCAATAGAAACATTCCTGTTATTTTTTAAGCTAGAATGTAAAAATAGGTATTTATAACAATGGCAATTACTTTAATATTTCGGGGGAAGATTCAATTAAGCGTGAGGTTCAGTTGGAACTTGAAACGAAGCAGAGACCAAATGCTGTTCAGTTCAGCATGGTGATAATCTGCATATTAGAGTATTTAAACATTTCTTTTGTGTTCGATCATTTACGCTGATATAAATCTAATATTTGAATTCTGTTTGTTTTAGGTTGAAACTTTTGAACAAAGTTTGACTATAATGACCATCAACACACTTTATGGAGTGGTGAGCTTTTATTGAGAGAGACAAATTACCAATGAGCAATAAAAAACAAGACCATACTCACCTGTTGACTCACAACATAGCCACTAGTAGTGTCAGAACAAGGGGGCAACTCAACCCCCTTTTCTAAAATATTAAAGGGTAGAAGAAGCAGAGAGAGTTTTAGGGGGAGACTGATTTTGGCATGATCATATGACCTGTTGCATAATTTTCGGCATACTCATGTTAAGTTCTATCATAATGTAGATGGGGAGGCACATAAAACCAAGGCTGGATTTGTTGAATTTGAGGCACCAAAACAAAATAAAATCATGTACCCGAACCTTATATTGACTGCCATGATAGCCACTTTATTTTCCATTTGGGAGTATTTTTAATGATCCGATCTTGTAATCCCTGGATGCTGGTCCTATTAATTACTGATCAAAGTTCTAAAGATTCCACAGTCTGTATAATGCTGCTTTCTGATACCATTATATGACATATAAGCAATGATACCTACATCTTGCAGGATTATTAAGTTTGGCAACCACTGGCTATAGTGTTCTATGTAGGTGTCCTGTGAAGTCTAAGCACCAAGACGAAAGCAGCAGATTCCTTGAGTCCTGTAAGTTGCAATGTGTGGCCTAATGACTCGGACATGTGTTTCCAGCATATTCTAATGATGCTCTATCGAAATGAGATCTGGGGGATTTGGAGGTCAAGACAACACTTTGAACTATTTCTCATGTTCCTCAAAGCATTCCTAAACAATTGTTTGCAGTATGACCGGGCAAATTATCCTGCTAAAATGGCAATGGCAATCAGAGAATGACAATGCCATGATTGATATTGCTGTGGATGAATTCCTAGAACAGGACTTACTTGTACAATCTCCACACTAAACGCGGCACTTACCGCATCAGAGGTTGTCTATCTGCTGCTCTCTTTGGCCGTGCCCGTGTTACCCCTTCATGGAGGTGCCATTCAAAGTAGATGACTGCCTTGTGTCCAGCCATTACCATGCTCCCAGGACTTCTACATGGGTGCTGCCATCTTGGGATCATCACATGACCTGAGTCAGTCAATCAGATCCTGTCTGCAGTGGTCACATAATAGCAATCACCAATCTCTGACTAGGGCACACTATTTAAGTCCAGAGCACTGTTCAAACAGAGCCAGAACAACGTGTGTGTTAACTTGTTACCTGGTTTCTGAATTCCTTGCAGCAGCTCAGCTGCTTCTCTAATCAAGCCTGCTTTTTTAAGCTCAGCTTCATTAACCCTGCAGTGCCAGTCAGTTGCTTCTCAAGTCAAGCCTGTTTTCCAAGCTCAGCAGCATTAACCCTGCATTGCCAGCTAAATTGGATTAAGCCTGCTCTTTAAAGCCAAGCAGCATTAACTTTGTATTGTCATTCAGCTACATCAAGCCTGCTTCTTCATCCAAGCTGAATCAAGTCAAGTCCTGGTTTCAAGTTTAGTCCAGTCCTGGTTCCAAGTGTAGTCCAGTCCTAGTTCAAAGTCCAGTTCAGTCCTGGTTCCAAGTCCAGTCCTGGTTCCAAGACCAGTTCAATCTTGGTTCTAAGTCCAGTCCAGTCCAGTCTGGTTCCAGCCCGGTCCAGTACAGCCTGGTTCAGTCAAGTTCCTATCGCATCCTGTCTAGTCCATGAGCAGATCCTACATAAGGCCTCCCAGCTTTGTTTACTTGCCTGAATGCCCAGCACGCCCCAGGAAACCCAGAACGGATACCCAACCTGGTCAAATTAACTTTGAACACAGCTCTAGACTGTGTTAATATGATCAATGGTCAACTAATTAAAAAGGGTTTATATTTCACGTTAAAACTTAAATTCGATGGATACCTCTTAAAAAGAGCAGCACCATCTCCCTAAAAAAACCTCTACCTTGGTAAAAAACGTAGGATTAGAGCCTAAAATTTAAGCACTGTTCTCGGATACTTCTCCATTAATGATTTCATAAATATACCATTAACAGCCTGTGGCAACGCCATTGTTGCTTCGCAACACAGGTAATCAGGAAGCCAAGTGCGAGTAGAAGGTTCAAATGCTGAGTTCAGAATCTTATCAGTAAGACACAGCTTTTATTTTATCTCAAGGTACTTGCCAACATAACTTAGGTATTCCAGTGCACATGAACCAGAGACTCTATCTGGATAATATCTTAGAGGTTCACATTGCATTAACTAGAGTCACTGTATCGCTCTATCAGAACTGTGTACATCTGGAGAACTTGCAAATACCCGTTTGGGACTTTAATGCTGTAAATACTCTTTTAAGACTTTTGTATTTACACCGGTTGCTACCTTATTGCCGATTTCAATTGTATTGTTCATTCTGTGTATGGACTACATGCTACAGATCCTATCTTTCTTTAATATTGTAATTGGGCTACACCAACGAGTAGGTGGGTGTTATACATCAAAGCAAACATCCACATGAATGCCAGGAACTAAGGTTTCCAGTAGAACATTGCCCAGAGCATGATACTGCCTCTGCCGGCTTACTTTCTTCTCATAATGTATATCTTCTCCTGTCAATGGATTAATGCTTTGGCATTTTGACGTAAAGGTCCTATATGTAGAGAGATTACTGTAGAGAGGCAACATAGGGGCAGTTTCTCCAAGGCAACTATGGCTTTTAAAATAAATATACTGACAATGGCCAAGATGCCATCATCTCTCACAGCTGAAATTATGGTACAACCTATTGTGTCATATAACTTGACAACAGAGCAAAAGAAAATAGGGATAGAAGACATGATATGGGCCTCTGTATGTGTTCTGTACCTACGGAAGTCTGAATGTCCACACGCAGAAGGAAAGTGAACACCCCTATCACTGCACTCTGACGTGCGGACTTTGTGCAATATAAGCGTCCATAACCCAACCTTAAGTTTTCTGCACGGATCGGAAATTGTGCGAGAAGATCTGTAGCGTAACATTTGGCCCGTGCATGTGCAGTTTTAATGTTTAGGGTTGACTTGCTCAAGTGGCTTGCGTAAATCCCCTAACGTTATTAAATCTGGATCCAGCCCAGAGTCCTAATCTATCTTCATCTGCATTTTCCTTGAGCTTGTCACAGTATACTACACGTGTTAATAATGGTGGACCTGATTCACGCTTAATAAGCTCTGGCTTCTTGAGCATGTCGTTTTCGGGAAAATACCTACTACACATGCGTAGTAGATCATTTACGCAATCTACGTACCAGTTAGGTACGTAGATTGCCTCCCTGCGGTCTTTAAAGTCCGCTCGGAGTAGTTTAGTTAGAAAGAGGCGTGCTAATGCAGCCTCGGGAAGTATTTAGGTAAAAGTGCGAGGGGGGAGGGATTTAGATTATTAGCCGGGGAGGCCGGGGGAGGTGGGGAGAGGCAATGTCCGTGTCCGTTCCGTTCTTAAGAAGGAAACCACGCATGGTAAGCTACGGAAGCCTTATGGCACTCCTAAGTACCTAAAAACAGGAGTCGGGTTAGAGGCAGGATGGTTGAGTTAGGTGCGATTCTGTCCCCACCTAACTCACTCTTAAATATGAATACGGTCTGGTGTGACATAATGAGACGTATACTTTTGGTGTCACCAACTCTGCGGCAAAGGATTCCAGTTTGTCACGGGTTTTTATATGGAAGATCATTAGGGTTTTTTCTGTAAGCCTTCTAAATGCTGTAAGATTTGGCTCCATTCTGATCATTTTTGATTCCAAGGAAAATATTTCAGCAAGAACATAGTGAAAAATGCTTAACCTTTAAATTGTGTTTTCAAATTGTGTTCAATCATATAGAATGTGGCAGGTAAGAGCTTGTGGGTGTGTGACATCGGAAGTGACTCATATCACATAACCACAGGTATTTGTCAAGCTGACCTAATAATGTCCACATGTTGATGAATTCCATCATCGCTTAAAATGTCTCAAATATCAAAGCCTAATAAAAACTCATTATGGCTCTCTGCGTTTTTCAATTAGGGCTCTAGTTCCTCGGCCCTGGTTATTGCAGTGTCCCAGCGGGAGAGACAGCTTACGTCTCATCTTTCTCCCAGCAGACACTATGAGAGCAAAACAGAAAAACAATCCATCCTTATAACTCCATCATGTAAATCTGTAATAGGTTAGATCTCTGTCTTATTCAGCCAACCTCCTGGGGCTACAGAAGTCAAAGAGGTTCAGTTCCTAAACGAATTCCATTAATGTGCAGCCAATGCATTCTATATAAATAATAGTTTTAGTCTTTGTGGCTGGCATTTAACCCGTTCCTAGCCATCAAATAAAATTAATAACAAATATATTTTTTCTACAATGTTTCACTTGGCCATTAAAAGACTCATCAACATGGAAAATGTGTCCCGTTGTCAGGGACAAATTTAGTGGATAGTTTGCACCTTGCCACAACAAAAATGGCCACCAATTTACCAATGAAGCTGATCTATCTATCTATCTATCTATCTATCTATCTATCTATCTATCTATCTATCTATCTCATATCTATCTATCTATCTAATATCTATCTATCTAATATCTATCTAATATCTATCTATCTAATATCTATCTAATATCTATCTATCTAATATCTATCTAATATCTATCTATCTAATATCTATCTAATATCTATCTATCTAATATCTATCTAATATCTATCTATCTAATATCTATCTAATATCTATCTATCTAATATCTATCTAATATCTATCTATCTAATATCTATCTAATATCTATCTATCTAATATCTATCTAATATCTATCTATCTAATATCTATCTAATATCTATCTATCTAATATCTATCTAATATCTATCTATCTAATATCTATCTAATATCTATCTATCTAATATCTATCTAATATCTATCTATCTAATATCTATCTAATATCTATCTATCTAATATCTATCTAATATCTATCTATCTAATATCTATCTAATATCTATCTATCTAATATCTATCTAATATCTATCTATCTAATATCTATCTAATATCTATCTATCTAATATCTATCTAATATCTATCTATCTAATATCTATCTAATATCTATCTATCTAATATCTATCTAATATCTATCTATCTAATATCTATCTAATATCTATCTATCTAATATCTATCTAATATCTATCTATCTAATATCTATCTAATATCTATCTATCTAATATCTATCTAATATCTATCTATCTAATATCTATCTAATATCTATCTATCTAATATCTATCTAATATCTATCTATCTAATATCTATCTAATATCTATCTATCTAATATCTATCTAATATCTATCTATCTAATATCTATCTAATATCTATCTATCTAATATCTATCTAATATCTATCTATCTAATATCTATCTAATATCTATCTATCTAATATCTATCTAATATCTATCTATCTATTAGAGCTGGGCGATTAATCGAATTAATTCGATTAATTCGCGATTTTAAATTTTGGCGATTTTAATTTTGGCCAAAATCGTAAATTCGATTTTCACCCGTCACCCCCTTTACTCACCTCAGCAGAGTCCGTGACTGATTCTCTCCACCGCAGCATCTCCTCTCTGATCATCAGAAGAGATGCTGCGGATAGAGGCAGTCACAGACTCTACTGCGGCGCTGCTGTGAGTGAAGGGGGTGACGGAGAGATGAGGCTCCGTCACCCCCTTTACTCACCTCAGCAGAGTCCGTGACTGATTCTCTGCACCGCAGCATCTCCTCTCTGATCATCAGAAGAGATGCTGCGGATAGAGGCAGTCACAGACTCGTGTGCTTAATACTGTGCTGATACTTGCAAGGCAGTGAAAATCTACACAGACCCTCCAACATGACCCATTCCATTAGGTACAATATAAGCCGCTCCTGAACTTCCAACTGTCACTCACCTGGTTTAAATGAATATACTGATATTTAAGAAACTATATGCCTCTTCGACAAAAGTGGTTACCATAGTAACTGACAGTTGGAAAGTGAGGAGAAGAGTATCACCAGGTTTAAATGAATTAACTGATATTTAAAAAAAACAAAAATTATTTGCCTCTTTTTAACAAAGGTGGTTACCATAGTAACTGACAGTTGGAACCTGAGGAGCAGAGTATTTTGTACCTAATGGAATGGGTCATGTTGGAGGGTTTGTCTACATAGACAATAGTTAATTACTGGCTGATTGTAGGTGACCCCTTATTTGAAAACACCTGCTGGTTAACCTATAAATTGATTGAACGACCACGATTTTGTGTAACATTGGACCGGATCCACAACTAATAACGATAGGAGACTTAAAGTCAGATTTACTAAGCTGAGCATTTGGAAAAAAGGAGGTTGCCCATAGCAACCAGATTTTAGTTGACATTCTCTAGTATGTGATAGGAAAGTGAGAGCTAGAATCTGATTGGTTGCTATGGGCAACATCTCTACTTTTCCAAACCCGCAGCTTAGTAAATCTGGCCCTTAGGGTTGGATTTACTAAGGGGTGATATAATCAGTAATATGAAATTGTTGCACATAACATTTTTGACATTTCAAATCACTGTGATTTAGCTTACAAATCGCTGCTGCCCCTTTGTTAAAAAATAAATTAATTAATAATGCATCCTATTAAAAAAAATGATTAAAATAGCCATTTATAATATGTACATACATGGTGCAGCATGTGCCAGGCTATCATTAACCTTTTGCCTTCTAAGGCATATAGTACTACAAGACACAGCATGCCCATGTTCGGCAGGGCATGCTGTGACTTGTAGTACCATGCGAAGGGTTAATGACCACTGTGTCATGCAGTGTGGTAAAAAAAAAGTTTAAGACCTCAAAATAATGCTTTCTACCATTAGAATGTAAAAAAGAAATATTAAAAATAATAAAAGTTTTTTTATACTATACATTTCTGAAGTGTTCTTTCTTCTGATGCCTTGATTAACGCCATCTGGAGCATCCGTTTGTGATCTTGTCCGTGACAGGCAAAGGGGGATCCAATTTCAAATGCCTCCCTTCGCAAATGCCAGTCACTAGAGGTCCCTATTTATACCCTCTGACAGTCCAGACTTGATTATTGGCCAAAAACAATTGGCACTTTACCAGAATAACGTTGATCAGTAGAGGGTAGAAACATTAAATATTTGAACTCATTATGTCCATGGGACATGACCTGGAAGTACCCTTTATTTTTAAAGCTGTCTAGAATTGGAATAAATGCAGGTATTTTAAAGGTAGGTTTCCATGCCAACATAAAAGAGTGAGCATAACCAGATGGAAAAGCCTCTGCTACTTACTCATAGCCAAGACAGCGCCCCCTGGCGTTTTTACTAATTAAAAGAATGTTGCATAAAAAATTTTCCACGGCCTCTATTAACGCTCACTTCATTATGGATTTGTTGTGTTGTTGTTGTATCTCTTGTCATTAATTTAGAAAGTATATTTTTTTGTTCGTTTTATTTATTTTTTTAATTGAGCTAACACATTACACATTTATCTCTGGAGTATACAACGCAATTAACCTTGAGGTAATACAACAGTCTCCATACAATTCTCCCTGTGGGGACATCCAATAATCATTACTGGTAAATTTTATGAAGCGAGTTATTCACCAATAAACTGCACATCTTTTTCCAGTTCATCTAGTCTATAAACCAGTAGCTAATTAACAAAAAATTTCTACACCGTATTTTTTCTTACCAAAGCCTATAACCACTGTGGAACAAAGTACACATTTAATAAATATAGCGATTTAAACAGTGCTTTTCCTTTTTGTTCATGGTTTGTGGATAACTGCATATTTTGACTTTCCCAAAATTGTTCGGCAGACCCTATTGCGACAAGCTGAATGGTGGCTGTATTTTAGATATTTATTATTTATTTATTTATTTAAGAACCGGTTTTTATATAGTGCTGTGGAGTTTGTATGTTCTTCCTGTGTCTGCCTAGGTTTCCTACAGGTGCTCCGGTTTCCATTCACACTCCAAAAGCATGCTGGTAGGTTAATTGGCATATTAATAAATTAACCCTAATGTGTGTGTGTATGTGTTAGGGATCTTAGTATGTAGTAGTATGTATGTATGGGACAGGGACTGATGTGAATGTGAAATATTCTCTGTAAAGGGCTATGTAATTTGATAGTGCTATATAAAGACATGTTAATAAATAAATAAATAATTTTGACTTGGAAGGATTTCAAATAATGACAAAGATGATTTATTCTTAAAAATGAATGTTTATTAATACACTATGACTAATTAATCTGCATATGATTATCGCTAACATTAATTATCACTTACAACTACTTAAAAGCAAACATTTCTAATTGGCGACTAGATGCAATTCATAGTCATCTATGCAGTCATGTTCCAAATGATTTAATGTATTTTGCATGATTAACATTTCATAACCATCTAGAAGTAGCCTAATATGTTTTTCTTTCCTTTACAAATAAAGATAAATAAAAATGAGATTCACAATAGATTTCATAGTAATTTAAAGTGTAAAAAAATGTAAAAAATAAAATCATAATTCCAAATAAAATCAGGGTAAACTGTACTCACAAAAAGAAAGGGATGGAAAAAAAAACCCCAGCGTTTCATATAACAGCGTTATTCTTGCCTTCTAGTGAAATCGAGACGCTCATTGTATCATCTACTTGACCCTTTCATCGTGTTGTTTTTACTGTCTGAAATGCTTTTCATTGTCAAAAGCTGAAGCACAGAGATCTATGCCCATCAGAGTAAAGTAGTCTTTCAATGCTAGCCGATGAATGACAATGGACAGATAGATATAAGAGAAAGCTTAGCCATCGAACTTGTTTCAGATAATTTAATACGGAGACAAAGAGGAATGGAAAATTGTCATCCCTGCCATACTATAATTATTCTTCCATGTTAAAGGATACAGAAACATGGGTGGATTTTATTTAGAGACAAAGTGGTGAATTCCATAGGTGGGTAGTGACAACCAGAAAGTCTTGTAGATGGAAATGATGGCTGGTTATCACAGAAAGGACAAGTGACAGGTCTAATAGCATAGGACGGAGAGTTTCAGATGTATTAAGGAGTTTTCTTGAAGGTCTTTGTAAATGTGATTGGATTAATAGTGATGAATGTATGACACATGCCAAGCCTCACAAACATGGGCAGAACAGTGCAACACTTTGTCTCTTGTATTCAGGGCCCATTTGGAGATCTTATTTTGAGTGGTTCATTATCATAGAGATGTTTGGGGTTGAAACCCAGGACTCATGTCTCTATGGTGATGATAAGACCATCCCAATTATAATTAGGAAACCATCACTCTTGGGGTGAAACTGTTGCAACTTCAGGGAGAAGATTTCGGACCATGAGGCTGGTTGAAAATGGTGGAACTGACTTAAGCTGGGCACACACTAGAGCGATTATCGCTCCCAGCATGTGGCTGCCGATAAACGGGACGATTTTCCCCTGGGGGAAAGGTCCCGATATCGGCACCATACACTGCCACAGGCATCAGAGTAAAGTAGTCTTTCAATGCTAGCCGATGAATGACAATGGACAGATAGATATAAGAGAAAGCTTAGCCATCGAACTTGTTTCAGATAATTTAATACGGAGACAAAGAGGAATGGAAAATTGTCATCCCTGCCATACTATAATTATTCTTCCATGTTAAAGGATACAGAAACATGGGTGGATTTTATTTAGAGACAAAGTGGTGAATTCCATAGGTGGGTAGTGACAACCGGAAAGTCTTGTAGATGGAAATGATGGCTGGTTATCACAGAAAGGACAAGTGACAGGTCTAATAGCATAGGACGGAGAGTTTCAGATGTATTAAGGAGTTTTCTTGAAGGTCTTTGTAAATGTGATTGGATTAATAGTGATGAATGTATGACACATGCCAAGCCTCACAAACATGGGCAGAACAGTGCAACACTTTGTCTCTTGTATTCAGGGCCCATTTGGAGATCTTATTTAGAGTGGTTCATTATCATAGAGATGTTTGGGGTTGAAACCCAGGACTCACGGCTTCCTAATTATAATTAGGAAACCATCAAAAGTAAACCCGGGGAGATGATGCTTTCTGCATGCTACACACTCTTGGGGTGAAACTGTTGCAACTTCAGGGAGAAGATTTCGGAACATGAGGCTGGTTGAAAATGGTGGGGCTGACTCAGAGGCAAACGCAAATAAGAATGCAGTGTTCATGCCATAGTTACGGGCCGCATTTGTAGGGGTGGTAGGTTGTACCTAAAAGCACACAACAGGACCTCTGGATGGGATTCAGATCTGGGATGTAGCTTATGGGCACAAAGCTGCCATGTTCACTGCTGTTACTTGACCAAATTTGTTGCGCAAGTTCAGGTTAATACACTGTATTGACCATTTTATTAAAGGTTATTATAGTATTAGAAATTCATTTGTTCACATCAAAAGCAAACATTTTAGTAATTTAATAAAAAAAAAGAAAAAATTACTTTGTTTTATTACTCTACATATTAGTATTGTTTCTAAAGTGTCAAAATCCAGTGCACAGTTTCAAGACAGGTCTTTGAGTGCCCCTTGGAATTAGACCTGACTGGCCCCGTTCCGAACTGACTGGGGATATCAATTGCTTATGCATAGCAATCGATTCCTGGAGCACTGAACGAAGTTCTCTGAAAGGTAAGCAACCCCACTCCCTAACCCTAAGTCTCCTCTCCCCCCTCTAACCCAAAGTCCACCTCCCTGCAGCCTAACCTGAAATCCCCCCACCCACAACCTAACCCTAAGACTGCCACCCTCCTGCAGCCTAACCTTAAGCATCACTCCCCCACCCCACAGCCTAACCCTAAGCCTCACCCCCCTGCAACTCTAAGAGATGATTACTCACCTCTCCGGTGGTCTGGCGGTGGCACTTCCGAAAATGAATGGGTGAGTATACGAATCGCATACTCTGCTATTCATGAAAAAAATTCTCCAACTGCTGTCATTTGATCACAGTGGCAGCTCGGAACGTGACCTGGGGATGGTGAGTTTAATCTGATCTGATAAGGTGCACTCGCCTTGTCACATCCTTCCTGTGCTTTGACCATGGGCCTCTTCCTCTTCCCTCCCACGACAAGCCCTTCAGAACGCAAGCCTCTGTGGCTCGAGATCCATACAGGCCTGAGTATGTGGGCCATAATCATGGGCTCTTCTGTTCTGTCCATGTGCACTCAAAAATCACAAAACAATAGATATGTCACCCCAGCCGGAGTACCCTCCCCTCTGGATATGCCCCAGTATATTACAATATGGGGGTTAGCTTTTCATTCTAATGAAAATATATTTCAGACACCAAAGAAACATCTGATTTATGTGGGTTTGTGGCATGAAGATTGCCCCAAAGCCATTTGTGATTTTGACTCACCAATGCTTTAAAATGCTCTGCCAGGAATTAAAACCAGCACTTTTGCTCTAATATCAGTTTATAGCCTCTAGGCTAAGTACTGTGTTACATCTGTCTGGTGTATACTTCAGTCTGCACTTGTCTTCTCTGCCCTAATAACACCAGCTGCTCTGAACAACCTTCAGGTTATATAAGGACAGTGAGTACACTGTGGGTTGTTGTGCTTTAGTCTCAGCCTTTGTCTTACAATACTCTGTGGAAGTTGCAGTTGTTCCATTGGTTCCCTGTTATGGTCCTGTCATCCCTAGCTTGATCTGCATTAGTTTTGAAGCTCATCGAATGATCCTACACCCCGTTGTGAATCAGGCGACTGGTGGGTCCAAGTGCCAAAATATGCCCCGTGGTGTCATAGGGTGAAGGTCTTGAGAGATGATGAAGTGACAAACCAAAGTGCAAGCCCCTGGCACAAAACCGGTTGTACCTCTGGCCTGTTTCTCCATCCTGGTGTCTAATGGCATTTCCAAGTAAGATGTAAAATGACTTCAAGACAAACAAGGTGATGTTGGGACTTGGAAGTCTGTTCTTCTCTAGTAGTTTGGGAATCAAGTCCTTTCCATTCCTCCGTCTTAATATTTTTGATGCATCCTTGTGTAAAATGACAACTCATCAGCAGTCTGGATACGACGGAGAGTGCTATCGGAAAGCGACCAATTTACGTTAGTCTGGATCTGGTCTCAGGTTATTGTTTCATGTACATCCCATAAAGACATAGAGACTGATCCAGACCTACGCTTGGGTGTGCTTTTACGACGAGTGTAAGCGTAAAAACAGGCATTTGTACTTACTACGCATGCGCAGAGCAGATGTTACGCTTCGAAATTCTGAGCGTATGGGCCTTGATCGTAACACCTTTGTAAACACGGTCGAGTTGGCGGGCCTGCCATAAGGTCTCCTTTTATACTGTTAATGAGGTCAGGGGGACCTCTAGCGTCCGATGGCTCATTACTATCGGCTCAGCTGAACAGGAAGGAGGATGTCATCATCGTGGCAACAGGATGAAGACCGGACAGAAGAACTCCAAGCAACTATCCTGCCTTCTTCAAGCAACTGTACCGTTCTCCAATCAAATATTCCGACTTCAAGCAGCTCTTCACAACCTTCATGCAAGTCATCCCAAAATAGATGACTGCTGAACGGTGAGTTAATACTATTTTTTTTTTATTGTTTCAACACACACCACAAGACACATAGGTTTATATTATACAGAGTGGCCACGTGTTTAGTTTTTACATGTAAGGGGGATACACACTGTATTGGGGATGTATTTTTTAAGTAATGTGGGATCATGTAATTATTGTGTGTTTATGTTTTACTGTTTTATTTTTATTTTTTTAACAGCCGGCACAGCTCAGCATGCTTATAACCATTCACATGCTGACGCTGATATTACTACAGCAATGCTGTGCCTTGTAGTTCTATCAGCACATGCATGCTAAGGGTTACAAGCATGAAGCGCTTGTCATTTTTACCAGAGAAAAACACGTCAATTATATTGACGTGTTTTTCAGTCAAAGTGTGTTTCGCTTCCAATGAAAGCGCCTCACACCGAAGGCGTTTTTTTTTTTGGGGGGGGGGGCGATTTCAGGGCGAACTAAAGGCGATTTAGAAAATATCGCCTTCAGTGAATCCGGCGACCCCTATGTTTTACAAGGCAAACATCTGGACGATTTTTGTACAGTGATGTTTGCTAAAGGATATAGTTCTGGGACTTTACCTTTAGTAAACACGGCGATTGCATAATCACCAGCAAAGTCCTGGGACTTAGTAAATATACCTCCAAGTCTCCAAAATAGCTACACTGGAGCTGCACCCCCTGTCAGCTGCTGTCCCTGACATGCTTCCAATAAACGCCTTAAGGTTGAGTCAACGTCTAGGGCCTAAACATAACACCATCAAACAGCCCTCCCCACAAGCAAGTCCCAATAAACACACAAGGTTGCTTAAAAGGACTCATCCAAGTCCTTGTATTTTATTGTTACAATAAAGAGTAAAACAGTAAACAGTAACAATGGGCTGGATCCAGACCTAGTTAAGTTCTTGAACTTAGTTACTCCTGGGCTAAACCATGTTGATTGTAGGGGAGTCATATTTCATCTGTTGTAAACAGTATTAGAGTTGAGAGGTGATGTTCCCTATCCCAAGTCTAAATGTGATAGTAAAGCTGATCAGTATCTGTGTGCAGTAAGTAATTCAGAGATATATCCCTGCATGCAAAGAATATAATTAACTTGCATCCCCCTGAAATCAACATGGTTTAGCCCAGGAGTAACTAAGTTCAAGTACTTAACTAGGTCTGGATCAGGCGCAATAACAATAATGAAATAATGAAAAAAACAATTAGTGCAATACCACTGGGATGGTGACGGAAGAAGGCAGTGCTGGACCCAGATAAAGCTATGCTTGACCAATAGCTATTAAGCTGGGGCAAATTATTGTCCCCACCGTCCACTGGCGCCTGGTAAACCAAAGTGGGGGCATCTATCACCCCACTTGCAAAGGACGCCGCGACCACAGCCCAAATGAAAATTGGCGGATGCTCCCAATTACCCTGCTGGACCGGGACCCGTCCATCAAACGAGACTTGCAACTAAAACAGTTACCCAGGCTAGGAGGAGAAGAATGACCGTTGGGCTGTGTAAGCCTGGGCCCCAAAACTAAATAAATTAGCAAGGCACCCATCTTCACTACTGATTGATAAGATAGGTAGAAAATTAGGGAGGGAGGGTGGGTGAAAAGTCCAGACGATCAAGGAGAAAGGGACCCACTGGATTGGGCTTATAAAACCTCTGTGCTAACCATCCCACCTTTACTGCCATTGGACACACTAATCAAAATAATTAAACAATTAAACAACTAACCCTGGCCCCCGCCATTTTCCCAACCCAGGGTTTAAATGCACACACAAGATGGTGGTCGCTCAAATCAATTTATATACATGCATATCTCCAAACAGTCCTGATTCTAGCGGGACAGTCATGATTTCGAGTTACTGTCCCGCTGTCCTGGCTGCCTTCCAGTTTTTACAAACACATGGGCTACACTGAAGGAAGTGATTTTAAATTACTATTTTAAGTTTAGCCCCATGTGGCATGACAAGGTGGGCGGAGCTTGGCATGGACAAAGGTGGAGCTTGGGTAGGGCAGAGGTGGAGCTTGTTCAGGACGGGGTGGAGCTTATTTGTCCTGTTTTCAGACTTCAAAATATTGTGAGGTATGTACATGATACATGACCCAATATATGACAGGTTTAGCGTTAGGACCCCTGTAACCGAAGCCTTGTAAGTGGCTGGTGGCTTATCATATATTTGTAAATGTACTGTATGTAACAAATCTCTTTGTGTTACAGACAGAATGACATGGTTATTTACCGGTTAATGGCATTAGTGCACACACACACACACACACTTACATATCCTGGGCTGGATATAGACTTAAGTAAGTGCTTGAAATGAGTTGCTCCTGGGCTAAACCATGGTGATTGCAGGGGAGTCATATTTCATCTGTTGCAAACAGTATTAGAGTTGAGAGGTGATGTTTCCTATCCCAAGTCTAAATAACAGTGTGATAGTAAAGCTGGTTTTTTTTTATTGTTTCAACACACACCACAAGACACATAGGTTTATATTATACAGAGTGGCCACCTGTTTAGTTTTAACATGTAAGGGGGATACACACTGTATTGGGAATGTATTTTTTAATAAGTAATGTGGGATCATGTAATTATTGTGTGTTTATGTTTTACTGTTTTATTTTATTTTTTTTAACAGCCGGCACAGCTCAGCATGCTTATAACCATTTACATGCTGACGCTGATATTACTACAAGGCACAGCAATGCTGTGCCTTGTAGTTCTATCAGCACATGCATGCTAAGGGTTACAAGTTTGTCATTTTTACCAGAGAAAAACACGTCAATTATATTATAAGACTACAATTACCATGACTCCCCTGCAATCAACATGGTTTAGCCCAGGAGTAACTCATTTCAAGCAATTGCTTAAGTCTGGATCAAGCCCCTTGTCTGTATGTATGTGTACTCAGGCGTTTACAGATCTGTAGGATGTAGAGTTGGGTCTGGCAGGTTCTTTATAAGTGTTTCTTGTTCCTGATGCACAGTATTCAAGGTTCCATACTATTTATATAACTGACTTTTATTGCTATCTGGAGAAAAAAAATTCCACATTTTATTCCAACCTGTTATTTCTCTAGCAGTAGGAATCTGAGTGATTGACAAGGCAATTACTGGCGCAAAGCTGCTGCTCCGGTAAACGACATTTAAAACAGAATTTCAATATTTTGATGTACAGTAGCTGTTGGTTATAAAACTGGTTTTCTATCGTAGGCTGTGAAAGTCTGAGAAAAAAAATGTGATAAGGTGTCTCGCCCAACGCCTAGCTTCCCTCCAAAGGTGACTTTAAATGACTGCAAATTCCGTCTTAGAACTTTCACTGCAGGCTTCACATCATAACTGTCCAAATGCGGGTATACTTACTTAGAGAGCTTAAGCTGAATCACAGTTATTTATACCACGAACTTTATGGATTGTGTTCCCACGTACATTGATGTACCAATCCATATTTATTCATCTTTAGGCCATATGGAAATGCGCTCTTATTTTAAATGTTAACTAATTAAAAGTGTAATGTGCAATGGCAGCAGTGCTGTCGGTAAGGCATGCAAGCCTATATCCTGAGGCTTCAAATCCATGTTAGAAGCCTGTACTGCACACATGCACAGTAGAGTAATGCAGACGTTTTGCATAATCAGAACGTGGAGGTTATACGTTATAAATTGAGGTCCTTGTTCACAGTATAAATAGAATATATGTATATGTACCATATGGCTGTGGTCACTGCTGAGAACAGCTCTTTTTTGAAGAAATAGATCCACCAAAGAAAGAAGATGGAGCTGCGAATGTTGAGTATTAATGTAACTGTAACCCTTACTCTAATCCTTACCCTAACCCCCCTTCCATTACCCTAACCCTACCCTTACATTACCCTAACCCTCCCATCCCCGCAGCCTAACCCTAAGACTCCCCTTCCTCGCAGCCTAACCCTAAGACTTCCTTCCCCGCAGCCTGACCCTAAAACTTCCTTCCCTGCAGCCTGACCTTAAAAAGCCCCTCCCCAAAGCATGACCGTAACCCTTCCTTCCCTGTAGTCTGACCCTAACTCTCCCTTCCCTGTAGTCTGACCCTAACACTCCCTTCCCCGCAGCCTGACCCTAAGACTCCCCTTCCCGCAGCCTAACCCTAAGACTCACATCCCTGCAGCCTAACCCTAAGACTCCCATCCCTGCAGTCTAAGCCTTGACTCCCCTACCCACAGTCTGACCCAAACCCTCACCCTCCCCTTCCCTAACTCTAACCCTAACCCCCCCTTGCCTAACCCTAAGACTCACATCCCTGCAGCCTAACCCAAAGACTCCCCTTCCCCGCAGCCTGCCCCTAATCCTCCCTTCCCCGCAGCGTGCCCCTAATCCTCCCTTCCCCGCAGCCTGACCCTAAGACTCCCCTTCCCTGGAGCCTGCCCCTAAGACTCCCTTCCCCGCAGCCTGACCCTAAGACTCCCCTCCCTGTAGCTTGACCCTAAGTCTCCCCTCCCCACAGGCTGCAGGACATAGAGGGTTAGGCTTAGGCTGTTAGACTTGAACAGAAAGGGTTAGGGCTCAAGATGAATAAGAATAGTGTTAGAGCTGAATGGAAAAGTTAGGGTTAGGCTGCGAGTAACGGAGGGTTAGGGGAGTGTTAAGGTTAGGGTTAGGATAAAAGACTTACCTGTCAACTAAAAAATCTTCGTAACTCTTGTAGTCACAGCATCAGCACTCTCTAAATGCCGGCAGTCACCATTACAGTCGTCGTGTCACAAAACAAACCATCGTACCGGAAAACCACACCTGTAAATTTCCACTTTCGTTCTTTTTATTTTTAAGCCCCGGGTATGGTCCTTTGTTATGAAACCATTAGAAATATTTAAAATCTATCATTGTGTCCTCTAAACAAAGACCTGCTCCTCGATCTGTCAAATATGATGGGTTTTTTATGAATTCAGGTCTGCACTCAGCTTCCCAGAAAGATAATGATCGTGTAAATGACCATTCTGAAAAAAAAAAGAGGAATAAATGACTGACAGGAAACACTTAAAAGTGTATTATGAGACAGACATTGTTTCCCTTCTCTTTGAAAGGGCTTCCTGAACTTGACCTCTTCTTCATGCTTGACCTTGGTTGGAGTGTTAATATTTAATATGGCTGCCTACCTCTGGAAGGAGTTCTAGGTTTCCATCATTCATTCTGTTTGTTAAACAAATCTTCCCTAGTTCTCAGTATTGTGGCATTTCAGAAATGTTTCCTAATGCTAATAAGGTGCATGCACAGGGAGTCATCAAGATTCTGCAACGTGCAAAGAACAAAGAAATGCTGATGTTTTCTAAAAGGCAAAAGAAAAAAAAATTGATTTCCCCCCAAAGTTCTAATTAACCTTTTGTTGAGGGGGAGAGGAGAAAAAATATTTAAATTTCCCCTAAAGGCAAAACAATCAACTTCCTTTGTCAGTAACGAGTATGTTCTCAGTCAACTTCAAAACTAATGAGAGATGGATTCACAAGACGCTACAATTAGGTAGCCTGAAAAGTGATCATTGTTAGGATGTTATAAGCAATAGTTCTCTAGTTTATAATTGTGTAAATTTCTTCTAAAGGAAAAATTTCCTGGGGGCCCTTACAGGGTCTGAGCAAGGCAAAAATGATGTCCTCTATGAATAAGAATTAAGGACCCCAAAGGGTCGCAGGGACATAAATGGCAGACAGATGATTCACTCCTAACCAGAAGGATAGGGTTAATGATAGGGGGCCGGATTCAGAGCACAGGAGCGCATTTCATATGCGCTCAGTGTTTTCCGACTTGAGAAACTGCAGATTACTGCAGTAATTTTCTACTGTCATCTACTTGCGTAAATACGGTCTTTGAGACAGGATGTAGGTCTCTTTTAGCTGAATTTTCCTACCTTAAGCTTATGTAGAGTTGTATTTAACCTGTTCTTCTTGTTTCCAGATGGTGCATGGTTGAGCAGTAGCAGTGAGGGGTCAGCAACGCTGTATTGGCACATGGGGGAACAGGCAAAGGGAGGGGGGGGTCAGAAACACTGTATTGGCACATAGGTGAAACGGAGGGTGGGAGTTGGTCTGGAAGAATACAACCCAGGATGGATGCACAGGGTAACATACCCTAGCAGTTGGGTCCTTAGATATGCCCCCTTCCAGGTGTTGGCATGAGCAGGTATGATAGGGTTGAGTGTTCTTGCTGGTCAGTCTGATTGGTTGGGGCACCAGGGTCACAGGAGGTTGACCTCTATGGTTTTAAGGTAACTGCTGAATCTACTATTTACTGTGTTCCTGTTCTGATGGTGTGAGAATGGACACTCTGCAATTTGCAGGTTAATAACAACTTAAAATTATAGGACCGGATCCTGAACTATGCGTGTTTACAGCATGAGCGGAGGTCTGGCAGTCCACGCTAGTGTACTATTTAAATGCCCCCCCTTCAGCCACCTAACTTACAGAAGGGACGCAACACCCCAACGAATGGAACTCCAGACGTACTAAGTTCCGTACTCTTGGAGATTCATTGCTAAGCATCTGGCATGCGCATTGAAAGATATTCAGCTGAATTCCGCAAGCAGCTTGCCGAATTTGTCTGTAGTGCGGCAGTCTGGATCCGGTCCATAGTACCAGGCCGCCATCAGGGGAAGGACCCAGAACTGATGGGGGCCTGGGCCCTGCGCACTGGCCAGATGCCACCACAGGTCTGTGGAGCTCCGCCCATGTGATGTCTCCAGTGACCTTACATAGGGGACGGGGCCCCGTGGATGTCCCGAGACCCACAAATTCTGATGGCAGCCATGCATAG
>WWET01000358.1:295270-310982 GCA_011038615.1 Limnodynastes dumerilii
CAAACCCTACCTTAACTTTTGCCAACGTAACCGCAGTGATCCGCACACGTACGTATGGGCAACACGTATTTACGCAGCTAAGCACGCCCATACTGTACACTTTAAATACAAACCCCCGCCTACTTAACGTATTTCAGACGTATTTTGGACTCACGTAAAATTGGCACGCCCACACGTAAGTATTTACGTGACACATACGTGAATGGCCCATACGTTCACAATTACGCTACGTTACTGTGCGTATTTTCTATGGTGCGCATGCGCAGTACTTACCAAAAGGCGATTTTACGTCTCCGCCACGCGGAAATTCGCTCACAAACGTTGTTCTGGATCTGGCCCCTTCTTACGGAGGTCAATAGGTACGAAAATCAACTCAGTGTGTAATGAGTGTCTATGCGTGACATCTGCAGCGCGCATGTGGAGATAGTGGAGATAGTAAAAAAAAACGCAAGCCTATGCACATACCACTGCGTATTTATAGGGAAATTATTAAGTCTCAATACGGCCCACTGTGTATATTGTAACGCTCACGCCGGCTGTCACACCTTGACGTACAGGACGCCCGTACCTTACATTCAGAGTAGCAAAGCACAACATCTGGTATATGAATGCGTGGTGTGTTAGCAAAGCCTGACTTACGCACGCAGCTTGCGTACATAGCCTGATGGTAATAATTCTGGATCCGGTTCATTCATTTTATTATGATTATTATTATTGTTGGTCTGGATCCATGAAAAATGCCTTTTTGCAATTTGCACCTAAGCGCCACGAGCAGAAAGCAAATCCGTTCGATCCTCAATGCTGACTTTAGACACTAGCGACAAATTGTGACAGGGAGGGGGGCAAGTTGCACTCACAAGCAGGGGGATTTTTGTATATTAATGGAACTTCCTGCCACTCCTCTGGACACTTAAGCAGGCGGAAGTGAAGGGCCGGCTTCTTCCTCTGATCTTCCTCAGTTCCGTACGGTAGAAGATACGGTAGTGTAAAATATGGCATGCGCATGCGCCCATGGTACTTGTCAAGGGACTTACGCAAGAGACTTGCATTAGTCCCCTGACTAATGTAATTCAGAATCCGGCCCAACGGGCGCACGAGGTCATTACGGCCGTGGTCATGGCGGGGAGTGTACGCCCCCTGCACTTACGTGTCCAGATTCCTAGCTTAAGTTTTACGGCCACAGATCTGGTCATAACGGGGCTTCCCCCGCACTGTCCCCTCATTAACATGTCGATCTCCGCCTTCACAAAGCAGATACGACTCTCGTAAAAAGGAGGGACCTTTTACATAACAGATGGCGCACGTAACATACGTAATGTACGCTGACCATTACGACCTTGTAAGAAGGTTGTCCGCATGCGCACAACCTTCCAGACATGGGATCTACGTATGTGCTGTACGTAATTTACCTGTCGTACTTAACCCAGGATCGGGACCAATGGGCCAAATTCTGAAGAACGACCGCCAGGGGAATTACGTACATGTCGCATGCGCACAACCTTCTTACAACACCATAAGGGCCGGCGTATGGAACATATGTTATGTATGCCGGCTGTTACGAAAATGAGGCTTCCCCCCCCCAGTACGCATCTTGTAACTCTGCCGTAAAGGCGGAGATAAACATGCTAATTAGGGGACAGGGCGGGAGAAGCCCCGTTACGATCAGCGATGTGTCCATAAGGCGGCAAACCTGATCGGAACTGCTAGGGTAGGATTCGGAATCGGCACACATAAGAGTCCAGATTTACTATCAACAGAGGGGAGTGCATGGGGCGTACACTTCCCGCTACGCTGCCGGCCGTAACGACCTCGGGCACCCGGAAGCCTCTGGCCCAATGTGTCAGTTAGATTTAAGCCAATAGCCCAATCCAGCAAATTATTTTTAAGATTCTCTACCAATGAAACGTGATCTTGTTATTTATAATGAAGATTTATCCGCTATGTCTATGCTGCTTCATTCTCAGCAATGCTTTTAAAGTCATATTTTATTTTCATGCACATCAATTTTATGCACCAAGAAATTCATTACTTTCAGATTGCGTAGTCATCATTTTTTTTGGTGTTTTGTGTTTTTTTTTTCTGTTTTTTAGCACAAGGTTAAAAAAAATAAAGATAATTCCCCATTCAAACAGCCGGTAAAAGATGAGCCGAAGTTACATCAGATAAGAACATGTAATCAAGATGAGAGGATATTGAACTAAACAAAAGACCAGTATATGCTTTCAGCAGTATGCACTCTTCTAAATGACCTTGATTTGTGCTAGAAACAGAGATCTTTAAGAAAGGCCATGAAATGATTGGTGCTTGAAGCATTCCCTGCATTCTGAAGTGCCGTTATAATGAGCAGACAACGATACCCAGCTTGTTTTACATATTACATATTCACTGGTGGGGGTCCATTGCAGAATGATAGTATGTGTATTACTGCTCCAAGTCCACAGAGTTTCATAATAATATTTGCATTTCCATACAGCCTTAGGTGTTACTACCGTACTTTCTGACTTTCTATAACGATCTTGAAAGCTTCTGTTTTTGTGTTGTGTTATACTGTAATCTAGATTCTCGTTGTAGGTCATGTGTGACTCTGCCACTATACAAAGAAGCCCTATAATTAGACCGTGAAATGTAAATAGCGTGACAAGCTTTTGGATTTCCGAATCCAAGCCTATGACCTATATAGAAATTTGTGTCACAGGATTTGTGTCACCTGAGACAGGACTTCTAGAAGGTGTGCAAAGGAGAGCAACTGAAGATCTACAAAGTCATTCATTTGTACTGTAGTTATTGAGCATTTTTGTGATTGGCTCACATTCTCCTAAACATGGAACAAAAGAGAGGTTCGGTGCTCCCAGCAAACATTATATAACACTGTGTGTCAGCACATACATAAAAAGGAGGTTTAGGTCACAATATAGCTATATTGGGTTATCTCACCTGCCCTGCGTCAAGGCACCTCCTGTAGGTGAGTCCCTATCCCTCTGCTATATGTGTACACAGGTCTTTATAAGACACTCCTGCCATTTGAACATTCTTTTTTTTTTTTTAACAAATTATTTTATTGATGATATTGTACTGCATACAGATTATATTGCAAACAAACTTACAATATTTGCATAGAATACAACATGTCTTCATGTGTGCGTTCAGATAACAACAAGTAACGTGTGAAATCTTTTATCATAGAAAAAGCCATTAATCAGTAGAATATTCCATCCACTAACACTTTGACTGTCCACTATGATACAGAAGTATCTAATATGATATAGCTCTTAACAGAGGATTTTACACAACATTCACACTGAATCCATTTGAACATTCTTGTTACTGTTACTAGTTTTACTTTGGGAGCCTGACCCCTCCCCATTATGGCTGCTGCACACTGTTCAAATGAACTAAACCTCCTTTTTATGTATGTGCTGACACACAGTGTTATATAATGTTTGGAGCGCTGGGCCTGTCTATTGTTCCTTGTAGTTACACAGTGGTCACTTTGGGCCCTGGCTGCACCTCTACATTTATATATATATACACGTTCACACATTTCATATATTAGAAGCGCAGCCTGTGTTTCCTAATTCTCCTAATCATGCATTCCAACTGCATAAGGACAAACACAACTGATCCAGATTAGGATATGCCCACTAAGCATAAGGCCCTCCCCCTGGCCCTTCCCTCTCACGTACGTGACTTGGTTGACTTACATGTTCAGATGATGTCATCAAGACCCGCCCATCCCCTGAAACACTAGAGATTACAGGAGTGATTGACAGGGGGTGGGGCTTAATGATGTAATTTACATAAATCATGTCATTTAGCCCCCGTCCCCTTGCAGAAATCTATGGCTTCCCTCCGGGTTCTCCCGAAGGGAAGCTTTAAAAAGTCGGCAACCCTGGTTGAACTTTAGACCACTGTGGGGGAGGATTTCTTATTTGTGTATATCTGGCAAAGGAAACAAACGCATCAGTTCTAAACTAAAATGGCCAATAGTGATTTTGACTATCACAAACCTGCATTCCATGTATGAGTATGTATCTCCATGTATAAATTGCTATAGCTATAAGTGCAACAAAACAGAGAGTTTGGGCACAATCATTATTTGAGTCCTGAATTTTTGCAACTTTGTCCGTGACCTGCAGAGTGGTATACATTTAACACATTATTTATTAGGCAGTGGTATTTTTATGGCGTGTTCATCTTGTGCTAGAACATTATATCAGATCATTTCAAGCTTAGAGAAAATATTTGTTTTAGTTCCTCGCTCTGTTTCTAAGATAATGTCAAACAATGAATAATTGGTACTAAATTATAAATGGAATTTTAAATCCATCTAATTTTTCCCATTTCACCAAACAGAGAGTCTCAAGCTTCAATATTTGAATGTAATGAGTTTAGATGTCAGTTTTAATAATCAGACTAGCTGAATTAGTGCACATCAAGTTAAATGTGGCCAGATCTTCTGTTACGTCTATACACTCATAAATTAGGTGAGATGGGTTTAAGGGTTTGATAGCTGTGGACATTATTTAGTGGACATCGTTGCGAGTCCCCACTGTAATGGATGTCATTACAAAGTAGGGACAGCCGAAAGTTGCTTTTCGGGTTGTCTCTGTTTCGACTGACAGCCGTTTTAGAATTTTGTTTTATGAATCGGTGAGTATGCGATTTGCATACTAACCCATCCGATTTTGGAAGCGCCTCCGCCGAACAACCGGGGAGGTAGGTAACCTTCTCCAGGGACTTAGGGCTAGGCTGCGAGTGGAGAAACTTAGGTTTAGGCTGCGGTGGGGGAGACTTAGAGTTAGGCTGCAGGGGGGGGGAACTTAGGGTTAGGCTGCGGGGGGGGACTTAGAGTTATGTTTTGGGTTTGGGTTAGGGAATGGGTTGGGCATACTTACTTACCTTTCGGAGCACTGTGTTGGGTGCTACGGGGATCGATTGCTATGCCTCATCAAGGCATAAGCAATCGATATCCCAGCCAGCTCGGAACTGGCTAGGAGCAAACGGCCCTATCGATGGGCTGTTCGCAATGGGGAACAACACTCAGTGGACATATACTACCCGATAACTGGGAGAATTCTGGTACAATTTCCATTTAAGGGTAATCTTTATTTTATTTCATTCTGGATGGTGTTTCTGCCAGAATAAACATTTATTTGTGTAACAGTAAACATTTAGGGTTGTATTCAGACCACCTTATGCAACACGTCTTTAAGACCGCATATACGCAATCTACGTACTGATAAAATACATAGATTACGTTATAAAATTACTACGCATGCGCAGTATACAATTTTGGTAAACATATGCAATACATCCGGTGATCTGAAGATCAAATATTGTATTTAATCATTCATCTAATGCTGTAAACTAAAAGAGGAATCTTAATAAAAAGATACTACACCGCACAGGCTAGGAGCAAGTTAACAAACAATAAGCAGATGAAAAAAGCAGGTGGCCATCAACTCTACTGAGTAAAATAAACAATAAAAAAAAAAGAATATCAGCGCTTCAAAAAGGATAATTAAAGGTTTTTTTAGTTTTTTTTTTATAATAATGGCTGATACCTTGAGAAAGAGCACTGAGCTGCTTGAAACGCGTCGGTAGGGGCATTTGTAGCAGAATATACAGGAAAGTACGTTGGATTCCTTTCCTCTCCCCATATGTGAATGTTTTAGGGCCCTAAACAACTAACACATGATAGTGGGATTTAAGATCTGGAGGGAAGGGTTCAGGGGCTACTATACCTGCAACGTGTAAAAGAGAAGGTGTCTTTATTGCCATTTTTATGGAATTTTATTATGGATTTTTATCTAATTAAAAAGGCTGTTTGAGTTTTCTAAGAAAAACTTTTATTTTGATTTACTATTATTCACTATACAAACTGGTGGGAGCCCGGTGGGATTTAGAATATATCCCGGGAAAAGGTGGACCCTCCGGACCTACATTTTGATACGCCTTGTAACAAGAGGAATGTTTGGTGAGCATGATTAATGGTATAAGAAAATCCCATTAATATTTACGTATTATGCAATGCAGATATACCTGGTTATGTTTTCCATGTGATATATGTGATTAAGTGTCGGTGGAAATTGAGTCTTTGGTTACCAGAGGAGACGGATTGATAAAAGACCTTTGATACGATTTATTTAACAAGAGAACCATACGGTGAGCATAACCTGTATCTAGGGGATTTAATAATAAGGCAACTACGTGATGAAAGTTTTTTCCTTCTAGTGTTCCTGCAAAATATAGCCTGGACTGGGAGACGGAATCAGCGTATAGAGATCCCCCATATAGGACTGTGAACAAGATAGCCGTATGGTGAGCATATCTTGTATTTTCTGGACATCACAAAATTGACATACTATGCGATGAAAGTCTTTTCCGTTTCAGCACAGCTATAGAAGAATTCAAATAGGAAAAGGAGAGGACGGAGATCAGCGTTAACATCCCTACAGGAATAAAGCTCAAATTTGAGGCTGTGGGACATAAGAAAAATAAAGACACAACAAACAGCGGAAAGAGGAGTTATTAATTATTCATTCTGAACCGCATAAAGAAAGAACATTTACAAGGTGAACTTTATTTAGACCTTGACTGTCTGAACTTACCTGCAATTCATATTCGATTTGTATTTGATCCTAGGGGGGTGGTTTTTACCTACATTGGGGTAGATCCAGAACTCCGCTTGCAATACGTTTCCTCGCGTAGCGTATTTACGCGTGCGTACCTTCTATACACTCCCCTTGTCACACCCCTTGAATGTACGTATTTTGACCAAGATCCGCTTTACAAACCCTACCTTAACTTTTGGCAACGCAACTGATGTCATCCGCTCACGTACGTATGTGCAACACGTATTTACGCAGCTAAGCACGCCCATACTGTACACTTTAAATACAAACCCCCGCCTACATAACGTGTTTCAGGCGTATTTTGGACTCATGTAAAATTGGCACGCCCACACGTAAGTATTTACGTGACACATACGTGAATGGCCCATACGTTCACATTTACGTTACGTTACGGAGGCGGAACTAGCGAGTTGTGGGCCCATGTGCAAAGAATATGCTTTGGCCGTGATAATATCCCAGGTAACCTGGTGGGGCGTTTCGGCGGTGTGGTGATAATGGCTGTGGGCCCGGGTGCCGTTGCACCTATGGTAGTTGCGCCCCTGTACGGTGCAGTTACCCGAGACCACTTCTTAGGAGCTGATGATCAGACCCAGAAATTAAGGGTTTAGACATTGTTGTGCTAAATTAGCCACCTCAGGGAGTGAGAAACAGCTTGACCCCGCGTCCTCACGTCAATACAATGTGGTGGCCACTCATATTGACTGGTTCACAGGAATAATTCCATATAATGTTGAGTTACAGACAGCTCTCCGCAGTTAAAAAGATGATATAAGAAGTATTGCTCGAACGTACCCCAATAGCAGCATCTGCTGACGCGTTTCAATCAGACTCATGAACTTTATCAAAGCCGTGCATTTTTCTGTTCATCTAATGCTGATCATACACTCCATGACTTTGCATATAAATGACATAAGGGTCTGATAGCTAGTGAGAGGAGCTGGGCACCAAGAAGACCTGATTGCATAGAGTTCTGAAAGTCTGCATGTGAGAGGGAAGGGAACTCCCATGTTGTTCCCCTCGTACATGCGGACGTTGATGCATTTACGCTACCATAGAACAAGTGTGAGCGCTGATCCGCATGGTCGTCTGTAAGCCAGCCCACGCTGTTTAATGACAAGGTACTTCTTGCCCACCTTGTGTAGTTTAAGGAAGTGGAGAGGATGCGATGCCTTGTCATCCAGATCACTTTATGCGCAGCATTCCATTCCATACGCCCGGAGATCAGCAGCATAACATCTGGCGTGAGCATGCGTGTATGTTACAGCTAGGCTTAAGCCTCTTGTGTAAGTAACCTAATGTACAGAGGTCTGGATCCTGTCCAGAGTTCTCAGGCTGTAAGGGGGACTGAATAAAGAGGGGGGTGTTCATTTACAGAATACAGGGTGATGCTAAAATATTCTGGTACTGCCCCTGCCTACATATATGCTGCAGTTACCACTCATCCAGGAATACTCTGGACAGTATGTGTTGTGCAGAAGCAGTATATGTAGCGCAGGTGTTGTATGTGCAGTGTAAAAGCAGTGGGTGCAGTGTAGATTCAATAAGTGCAATGTAGATGCAGTGGGTGCAGTATAGATACAATGCAGTGTAGAAGCAGTAAATGCATTGTAGATACAGTGTAGATTAAGTAGGTGCAGTGTAGATGCAGTGGGTGCAGTGTAGATGTATGTACAGTGTAGATACAATAGGTGCAGTGTAGATACAATAGGTGCAATGTAGATGCAGTGGGTTTAGTGGATGCAGTGTAGATACAATAGGTTCAGTGTAGATACAATAGGTGCAGTGTAGATTCAGTTGGTGCAGTGTAGATACAGTGGGTGCAGTTTAGATGCAGTAGGTAGAGTGCAGAATTCCTGGATTTTGTCCTTAATAATAATATTAGAAAATCTGCATATGCCCCTAAGTGTCTCTTAATTATAACAAAGTATCATTAAAATAATTTTTCTATAGAAATAAATACCTTGACTCCCTTATTATAAACATAAAATGGGTGCTGTAAGTCTGACAAAACACTCATATAAACTCCTTAAGTATTGCTTAGAAAGTATTTCCAGCTGGTTCATCGAGAGGACCCTCTGTTCTACCAACACTAATTAGAAATTTTCACATAACTCCAGTGAAATACCGCCGGTGATGAGCGGTCAGTAGTTACATATAACATATTATCTCATTCCATAGCACTAATATCCCCACAGCAATAATGGGCTTGCTGCATAGTGAAGAGAAATAGATTTTCTATCCCCACAAGGAGTTTTTACAAACATCTCCATTTAATAGGTCAGCTGCTCCCCCAGCAACTTGCTTCTCCTTGTATTTGGGAAAAGTTAGCAAACTTATCCGGGTGTCTGTCAGGCTGTCTCGGTTGCTTGGTCTAATTACAGGAGACAGGCTGGGTAGCCAACCCTCCCCCACCTCTACCACTGGTTACCCACTTTAATCAATCAAATACTTTATTGCAGAAGCTGACAAAACGGCAAAACTTGTGCTCATTCAGCTCTGAAAGCCAAGGACGGCCTGTCAGTTTCCCGCAAGATGATGACTAAACTTTTCTATTCTCTCTTTTTTCTTTTAAGTGCTACAGCTATATAATAATAATAAAAAAAAACAAAAAAACAGTTTTCTTTATTGGAAACTATCTGAAAACATGTCCTTGTCATGATCGTGGGCTGGAAACAGTTTCTAAGAATTTGCGCACCTTACGTTTATTTCTATTTTAGTGTGCCCCTTTTTCTACATAGAGCATGCTCAGAACTGTATGAGAAGTCGGGCTAGTTATTTGGAACATATTCTGTCCGCGGTGGTAGTTGACCTACAGTTTTGCGCATTTAAACCTTTCCCAAAAATAGGGAAAATCTTCCACACATGACAGGCCCACCTGCTGGGGAAAGTTGAATGGGGCTTCAGAAACCATTAAAACTTTGTTTACTTACCATTTAGCGGTTACTGGCTTCCTGCAAAGATTAGACAATGGACATTCAGTGTCCTACAGAGAAAATGTATTCTGTGAATTAAATGGGTGATGTCAGCTCCATTGTCTGGTCTCAGCAGCTGTTAAATAATGAATAAACAAAGTTTTAATGATTTACTAATAGGCTGCAATCTAACTTCCCCACCATGTCGCAAAAGGTGAATCTTAGATGGGAAAGTTATATCTGGGCCTCAATGTATTTGGGCCCCATAGCAAGAAGATAGGGCCTAAGTCTAGAGAGAGTGGATTGGACTTGTGCAGTACCCCCTCATTCTAGTGCAGAGGCTGGCAGCTTAAGATGCTTTCACTAGCAGAAAATTGTCTCATTTATTGGATATTTCCTGCTTTGACTGATAACCATGGCGTGCTTGAAAGCGGAAAGGCTGGGGACAGATATTTTGAGGTAGAGTCCTTTATTAGATCTGTGGTCTTCCAATCACTTGCACGGAAGTAGGGTTACAGCGAGCATCTGCTATCATACCCCTGTTGGTGCAGAGTAACCATGCCCTGCATCCCTGCTTCCATGCAAGCGATCTTGATTTAATTCATCTCAGCATGCATCAACTTGTAATTCTACCACATCAGGGGCATACTGAAGCCCGCTTAAATCTACTTTTGACGGAGAAAATTGTGCAGTACAACAACTTCAGGACTTTCCAATTTAACATTATTGTGCCTGTAGCATAATGGGATTCAGCCATTCAGGCAGCGTAGCTACTTAATCAAATGTATTTGAAAAAATAGCTTTCAATAAAAGTTTTCATTTTAAGTAAAAGTGTCTGCTTCAGGCATCCAAATAAGAGTTTCAAATTTAAATGTATATAATAACATTCAAGGAATTTGACAGATGGGATGTTATATGATTACGAAGGAGAGAAAAAAAATACAGGAGCACAAAACACAATTTCTGTGAAATACAGTTTTATACAGATCAAACACCAGATATGTTATAAGCATAAACTACTGTAGACAAAGCTTTATTCATAGCTACGTTTTCACGGCTTACAAAATAGATTCTCTCCTCAGTTAACTGCAATGTATTGTACTGTAAGAAAGCATTAACACTGTGATATATATAGAGCTAGGGTTCTCCCGATTTTTCGTGCATCCATGTGTTCACTCGGTGTATTGCAACCTTGGAATTCAATGAGAGAATTCCGTCCCAAAAATGGATTTTCAAGCGGTTGCAATATTGTTTAGCAGCCCACCCTCCCCAACCAAAATAAGAACCAATAAATCACAATCGGTGACCCAGATTTAGTTCCTTAATCTGTACGGATTTTGGTATCCAAAATTCTGCATGAAAGAGTGCAGGGCACTCCTCCTGCACTCATGTGTATGGAATAAATTTCCAAGGCCAAGACCCTCCCTACCTTAAGTATTCTGCATGCATCCCAGTGTCTCTTGTCTCTTAGTCAAGCCCTTACTGTACAATTAAAATAACTGGTGGTCCACCACTGCAAACAGCCTTTTTCGTAGGGGCCATTTTCTCCCAACTAGTTGCGAACTGGCTGGGAAATCGGTTGCTTCAGCCTTGTAGAGGAGAAGCAATCGATCCTAGGAAGAAAGAAGATGCAGTGGCGAATGGTGAGTATGAAGGTAACCCAACCCTTACCCTAATCTTCCCCTTCCAGTACCATTACCTTAACTCTCCCTTCCATTACCCTAACACTAATCGTCCCTTCCTCCCAGCCTAGCCTTACGTCTCCCTTCCCCACAGCCTGAGCCTAAGACTCTCCTCTTCGTAGACTGACCCTAAGACACTCCTCCCTTCAGCTTAATCCTAAAACTCCTTTAATCGCAACCTAACCCTAAAACTCCCTTTCCTGCAGTCTAAATGTAAGACTCCCGTTCCCGCATTCTAACCATAAGACTCTCCTCACCACAGCCTGACCCTAAAACTCCCCTCCCCACAGCCTAACCCTAAGACAACCCTTAGACTCCCTTCCCCGCATCCTCACCCTAACACTCCCATACCCTTAGGCTAACCCTAATACCATAGAATTCCCTGTAATACTCACCTCGGTGCAGTGGTCTGCAGCAGTGTTCTGGCAAATCTGCGGTGGCAGTAAGTATGCCAGGGAAAACTTAGCCATTCATTAAAGTAAGTTTCTAATGAGTAATATTTTCAGGCAGTTGAAAATGAGCTTTCGGCTGCCTCCATTGCGAAAACGGAACTTTCATTCCACAGACTGCACCCCAAGTAAAATGCCTATGCCCACTCATAATATATTTATTGAATGCATAGTGAGTGGGTTAGCCCCCCCTTCCCGTGTGGAGGCTGAATTCTGCATAGAACGCAACAACAGCGTTCCGATGTGGAAATGTTGGTAGTGCGCAAGCATACATAGTGTAAGTCAAATGGCTCTAAGAAAGTAGATTAAACACAATACTAATACAATATAAGCTATACTTAGGACATTAGATCACCACCATTCTTATATCCAGTATAGCTTCAAAATACAGGAAAACAAACTCCAATTTTATATAATTTACTTGAACTTTAAATCCAATAAGATACAAAAGCAAAATGACTTCAACTGCTACTTTTGAAAGAAGGTTTTATATATGTAAGCGGACAAGATAGTAAATAAATACACTGAAGGTTCTCAGAGATAACCAGATTTTACCTGTGATAATAATAAATGTATTCACTTTTTTAAAATGTATTTTACAAATTTTATATGTAAATGACCATCGGTTGTTGGTCTTAAGAAGCTACACTGAAGGATCTAGTTGACTTAGCTCTCAAATTAAAAACACAATGGGGTAGATCTTTTATACCGCATATACGCAATCTATGTATCAAAACGATACGCAGATTACGTACAATAGCTACTACGCATGCGCAGTAGCTATTGTTCATTGGATTACGGCCGTCTATGGAAGATGGACGTAGTTCTGGATCCGGCCCAATGATCCTATAGCAGATAGGCCTTGGAAGTGTGTGTAACTAATATATCTGCATTTTATGTTACAGATAGAATGGCAGGTGGCCTACAGGTTATTAAGCAGTGTGCTGGGGAATTTGATTCTCTTTACTTCTATGTAGATTACCTCTGCCTTGAAAGCTCCTATGTATTGACCTAGTAATTAATTTGAGCAAACGGCATATTAAATAACAGATATGGGACTGCATACTGACTTAATAAAGTTAGTCAGCTTATGCATGCTGTGCGCATAAGTAGGATTTCTTTTTTGAACTGCGCAGCAGGCGTTACGCATCAGATCTCCGTGCGTACAGAGTTGATTCCAGCACATGCACAATTCCATAAAACAGGGTGTGACAACACTCTGTATGTGCAAGAATACGCAATGTGGGTGGGTAGAGGAGGCATTACTTGGTTACGCACTTTCGCACGTTCGCACAAAGAAACGCACTGAAAAGTTATGGTAGGGCTACGGTCATGGAAGATGGTCAGCAAAATTCCGTAAGTGAGGGGGGAAGTCATGGGAGCACGCTTACCATCTACGTGCATAATTTTGCTACTTTGTACTTTGTGCTTGCGGGAAGCACTCTTAAGTCTGAATACGCTACATTATAACTATCTCATCATACGCTATTTTTAGCACATTTTTAGCAAATCTTATATCTACCTAAATGTTTTGAGCCCTTTTGGGGAAATAGGACCAGATTCACAGATACGAATTTGCTACTTTTTCTGTGCGTATTTTTTGGATCGGATAAACTGCGCATGCGTAGTAACTTTTTTTTAAGTTCCGTATGATTTCGGAAGTCCATCAGGTACGGATATCAAAATCGTACTTAGTGACATAGGGCCTGATCCAGACCTACGACCGCAAGCGATTGTATGCCGGTCGGGAGCGTAAAACCGGGAGAAAAAACGCACTGCGCATGTGCAGTATGACAACTTTCGGTCGTCCGAAGGACATGAGCGTACAGCGAGTGTATTTTGAGCGTTTTTTTTTGCCCAAGGGGCGTGCGTTTTGTACGACGATAGTCCGGACGCTCGAGTTACTACACAGAGGCGGGGATAGCCATTTAAATTGTACAGTATGGGCGTGCTAATCCCCGTACGACCAGCGTATCGGTACGAAAATTCGCACGGACGCTTGAAAAAGTTAGGGTAGGGTTTAGCCGCCGTTAGTCGGTACAATCAATGGGAGTGTCATGGGCGTGAAAGTTTATACGATCATACGCCACGCTCGCGGGCGTAGGTCTGGATCAGGCCCATACAAACGGAGGGGTGTGGTTGTCTTCCGTATGTGTGAAATTACATGAAAGTGGGTGGCGGGAGGCATTTAAATGGCCTTTTGGGGGCGCGGATAGTAATGTACGCATGTACCTAAGCGACTTAGGCACGTAAATACACACGTAGAGTTAGGGTTGCCCCATGGAGTCGTAAGTGTCCAAAAATCCGCCCATGCGAGGGGAGCGTCATGGGTGTTGCCTTGCCACGTACATGCGTATATTTGCGTACTTATTTCCCACGTTTCTGTGAATCCGGTTCATACACTGGAGATGATTCTGAGTTGTCAGCAATTTAGTTTTTAATAATGTTTCATAAAAAAGGTACAAGACAAAAATGTTCAGAACAATGGTAAAAAGAGAATACAATATACAAAAATAGGCAAATTCTAGACATAAAACATATACATCAAACGTAACAAGAAAAATATGAATTCTCCGAAGGAACAAAGGAGCAAAGCCCGAGAAGTTATCAGAATCAAGCCATTTATTCCAAATTTTCTGGAACTTATCAGGTCAAACCTTAATGAGGTAGATCCTGTGCTACGTACGCTACTGTATTTATGCTAGCCAGAGACTTAAAAATGCAGTTTTGTATGTACTGCGCATTCGCGTGGAAATTGTTACGCCACATAACTCTGAATGTACGTACCAACCTACTATCAGCAGCGTAACTATCAGACCCCAATCGATAGTGGGTTTGGGGCACACCCAATATGTGCCTCACTGACTTTAGCCCACATACAGAGAACGGTGATATAAATCTTCATGGTACAATTAATCTTACCTTCCCAACCCAAAAAGGCACCATTTTGGCCCCCAGGTGTTACAAATATAGATAATAACATTTCCCAAAACCATTGAACATATAGATAAAAATACAGACCATCATAAATGCAAGAAATTAGCATCCAATCCCCCACACTTGGAACAGGCATTTGTACAAGTTACAAAATAAACGTGCATACAAAGCCTGTCTCACTATGATCTTAAAAAACAAAATATGAATAAATCTGGGTAGCACTAGATAATATCACCAGCAGATAGAGAATTAAAATAGAAACATTTATTGACTCATAAATTGTAAAAATAAAAATAGATAAATAGATGGACCAGGTACAATATACTGCACGTATAAGGTTAATACCTTATTAATAATAATAATAATAATAATAATAATAATAATAGTAATAATAATATTGGGTTTCATATGTCCAGTCCGTGGACTAAACAGCAAGTGCTACCCTATTGAGGGGTTTTAACTCGGACGTTTTACAAGTTTTGGCTGATATATATCAAGTTCTGTTCTCCTCAAGTCCGTTCCAACGACACGTGTTCTAACATTTCTACATATATTATTGCTACTCTATAGACTCTGGGCTCAATGAACATCATCGGATGCCTTGTTTACATGGTTCACATTACATAAATTTCATTTGGCAGCTTTAGTCCAACAAATACTATTTTGTGATATGTGTTTTAACTATTGAAGCTTCACCTTTTTAGTCATACCGGTATTGACCTTATACGTGGGGTATATTGTACATGGTCCCTCTATTTATTTATTTTTATTTTTACAATTTATGTGTCAATAAATGTTTCTATTTTAATTCTCTGTCTGCTGGTGATATTATGCTTTGTCAATCCCTGCTTCCTTTTCGGATGTCCCTATTTCCATATATAAAGCAGAGCTTCTATTTTTTTTATTTTTATTGGTGAGTATGCCATTCGGCATACTTCACCCATTCATCTTCGGAAACATCGATGTCCCTCCGCCGCACCTCCGCCACTGATATCGCCGGACCAAGGGACAGGTGAATAAATGATCTGTGCTGGGTAGGAAGGGTTAGGGTCAGGCTGTAGGGGAGGGAGGGTTAGGGTCAGGCTGCAGGGGAGGGG
>WWET01000358.1:320759-356096 GCA_011038615.1 Limnodynastes dumerilii
GGGGAGGTAAGTAAATGAGGGTGGGGGGGCGTGCTAAGCGGCCATACGCTCCTGTGCGAGCATATGGCCCCTTCCTTACGCCAGCTTAAGTTAGGGTAGCCTTCAGCCGGCGTAAGGAAGGGGCCATACGCCCGCACAGGGGGAGTGCCAGGGGAAGTCAGCGATGTAACGCTGAGCGTTAGTACGCTCAGCGCTACATCGTACCTCTGGATCAGGCCCCATGTGAGGGATGTGCTCTCCCCTGGACCATGTGGAACTTGATCAGTGCTGTTTTGCTCACAGCGACAGCGAACTTCTGGATCTAGCCCATTGTGGTCAGCCAAAGGAAGTGTGTTAATTAACCAATCTGAGAAGAAAGTGTGTTTTGTGCTTGGATGGAGGGAGTGTCCTTTGTCCAGGAGGTGTGTCTTGTGCTAAGCATGAGGAGCCGTGTCTTGTGCATAGCCAGAGAAGGTGTGTCTTGTGCTCAGCCAGAGAAGGTGCTTCTTGTGCTCAGCCAGATGAGGCGTATCTTTTGATCAGCCAGAGGAAGTGTTTCTTGTACTCAGCTCGTGGAGGTGTGTCTTGTGCTCAGCTAGAGGAGGTGTGTCTTATATAAAGCCAGAGGAGGTGTGTCTTATATTAAGCCAGAGGAGGTGTGTCTTGTGATCAATAAGAGAAGGTGTGTCGTGTGTTTAGCCAGAGGAGGTGTGTCTTGTACTCAACCAGAGGAGGCGTGTCTTATACCCAGCTAGAGGAGGTGTGTCTTGTACTCAACCTGAGGAGGCGTGTCTTATACCCAGCTAGAAGAGGTGTGGGTCCTCGCTTAGAACGGCCCTATTTTGATAGGGCCATTTCCTCCCAGCCAGTTTTGATGAGGCATAGCTAATGATCCACGGAGCACCGAGCTTAATTAAGTAAAATTAGTCCCCCCACTCCTTTCCCTAATTCCAACCCTAACCCTCCCCTCTCAATACCCTAACCCTCCTTTCATGGCAGCCTGACCCTAACCCACCATCTCCCACAGCCTGACCCTAATTCTCCCTTCTCTGCAGCCTGACCCTAACCCTCCCTCCCCTGCAGCCTAGAGAGGTTACTCACCTTTCCCTGCGGTCCGGCGGTGGAGGGATATCGGCGGCGGGGTAATTTGCGAATAAGAATGGGTGAAGCATGCTGATCAGCATACTCACCCATTCTAAAAAAAAATATAGAAACTGGGAAGTATTCGAAATAGGGACATCCGAAAAGGAACTTTCGGAATATCCCTATTTCTGAAATCAAAGCTTCTGACCGGGAACTGCAACTGGTATCTACCTAACCTACCTTCTCTATATGAAATAATGAAATAATTGGCAAGTTGAACAGCTTTACCAGCAAGATTAGCAACATTCTAATTAGTTCTCCAATATAGCTCAAACCCTATATTAGTAGACCTGTACATAGTATATTGTCGTTACTTGAACAACCTGGGTGAACTACCTCAGGCATATTTATGGAATTCCCCATGACCAAAGAATGCAGGTTCTATCCAATGAGATTTATCCATCAATCTGATTGGAACCAAATAAATAATGTGATTTACCACAGGTCTGGTTCCAAAGCAATGAGGCATACAGTATGTAAAGAAAACAATTGGAAAAATGAATTAATAAGCATTAAAATGTGGACTTTTTCCACAGCTGGGTACCAATTTTATATGATTCTGACTCCAAAACGATATAATAAATGGCAAGTTTGTTGGTATTTTTCTCCTATCTGCACAGTCTTTGCAATGCGCCATTGTTGTTGTCTAAGCAGTTGATAGGAAGTAGGTGACTATCTGGCAAGTCAGTGGAGTGAGGAAATAAATTGAAAGTAGAAAGTATACTATAATGGCTGAATATGGAAAGTCACTTTATAAAAGGCACACTAAATCAAAACACTGACTTAATTATTCCTCCTTTAAAGGCAACTTAATTAAATTGCCTAATTAAACAAGATACTTGAAGTTTGATTTTTTTTTTTTTTTTAAAGTCATAAAAAATAATAACCTATTGTAGATTTCAGCGCCGTGGTTATTTAAGAAAATGGGGATTGTTGAGTTAGTATGGATCTCTCCTCTGTCGTTCAGGAACGTCCCTTGTTATTGAAAGGTTATAAAAGGACATGTAACCCCTAGGTCAGGGGAGGAAGTACACAGGTCCCATAGCAAGGGGGCGGGGCACGAGTCTGTATGGGGGCACTTATGCCACCCCCTCCCATATGGTGCATGCGCACTGTCAATGCTGTAGCTACCTTCCCTTCCTCACCAGCAAAGAACAGTGTTAAGCCACAAACCTCCTTGTATGCAAGGTAAGCTTCTGCTAAGGCCCCCCCTCCTTATACACACACAGGTTATGCCACTGCCCTATGGAAATATTTAATAAATCATCCAAACAAACATAATGGTGGTGGTGATGGCCATAATAACCAATGGAATTCCATATATCCTCATTTACATTTTAGGAAATGAAAACCACCTTGTAGGTGGCATGATAGGCAACATTCCTATTTCATAGGATCACACACTAGAGGTTACTATGTGTTCTATTACAAGTGTACTAGAAAGCATGCAAGATTATATATGTATGTGATACGTTGCAGATAATTAAGAGATAAGTTAGAATCAGAGCATATGACACCAGACGGAGGAAGAAACATTGCGTACATTCGGCAATTTATGCCATTTTCGTCATCAAGCCCCGCCCACCCCCTAAAACACGTTGGCAGCGATGGAAAGGGGTGGGACTAAATAACAAACGCTGCATAAATAAGCCCCACCCCCCATACCTGTCTCTATCTCTTCCCTCCGGGATCTCCAGTAGGGAAGATTTGAAAAGTCGGCAGCCCTGAGCTTAGCTGCTGTGTGCCCGTACGCTACAAGCCATAATCGCTTGCAATCCTAAGGCGCCATTTGCGTGTGTTTTTGGACTGCACGCAGCCTGCTCCATGTTTTTTTACAACATGTCTGTGGCGTGAACGATGCGTGTCCATCGGCGCACTCGTCTGGGTCGGGAAAGTAGCATGTGTATGGTAAGGGAAGAAAGTTTTTAGCTCATGGCATGGAAGATTAACACGGAACAGGATCTGTAAAACAGACAGGCCGTGGTGTGCACATTGTACCTGGTGAAAATCCGTTCTTACATTTAGCAGTTAACATCTTTACTTACAAGGAAACCCACACAACCTCAGTGTTCCCTGAAGGGTTGCCAGCCCTCTGGCATTATTCCGGGGTCTCCGAGAATAAAAGATTAATCTTTAAGTCACTGCTACGAGCGGCCCGGGAGAGAAAAGACAGAGATTTCTCTAAATGAATATTGCATAGCAAGTCAGATGTTCCTGTTGAAAGATTTGTGCTTTCTGCACACATCTATTGAAAGATTGGTGAATATCTTCCAATGTTCTCAATACAAATCCTGTCATTGAATGCGACATATTAAAATCAGGGTGCTGACTTTTAAAAGCTTCTCCTGGAAGCCATAGATGCAAACAGGGGGCGGGGCATAACAGCATGATTTATGCACATTTTGTCATTAAGCCCTGCCCCTTGACCTTCAATTACCCCTTTCGGGGTTTCATAGGGATGGGGGTGGGTCTTGCCGTAATTTTAGTCATCAAGCCCCGCCCACCCCCTAGAACACTAGGGATTACATTAGTGCTTGACAGGGGGCGGGGGTTAATGGCACAATTTACATAAATTGCATCATTAAGTTCCACCCCCATGCCGTAATCTATTTCCTCCCTCTGGGAGATCTTGGAGGGTAGAAACAGATTTTAGTATGGGGGCAGGACTTTATGATGTGATTTATGCAAATTCCACCATTAAGCCCCACCCCTTGTCAATCACTACTGTAATCCCTAGTGTTCCAGGGGGTGGAAAATAAAAGTAGGTAACCCTAATTAAACATAAAGTTGTGCAGTATTTGAGTTCTATGTGCAAAATCATTTCCCTGTATGCTAAAGACTTAAAATGAACAAGCACCCCTTGGTGCAAAATGGTTTAGCGGAGCTGTTCACTTGCTCATGTTTTGCCCCTACACCCAAATTCTGGTGCCCTTAAATCCTCCCCCTCAGTTTATGTGCCAGACAGCACCCAGTCTTATGCCAAAATTAAAATATCAGGTCACATGATTATGCCCCAAGCAGGGGTGTCCTCAAAACCTCCTATGCTCCCTGGAGTTGTATGTTTAGGGGGAGAAGAGTCGATCCCTTCCCCTCCTGTTCAGGCAATGCACAATGCAGCCTAGCCTATTTGTAGTTGTATATTTTGGACCTAGTACCATTTAGCTGTTATTTATGCAGCCATTACGGGCAATGAGAATGAAATATAATTGTATTCATGTTTTGCATGAGAAACCATTTTTTATGTTAATTGGTATCAGGAATCTGCTCAACTGTTTACCCTTCCCGTATTTACAGTAATACAGAAAGAATACAAATAGGCACAAGCTAACCTCAGACATTTTTTATGTTTAATTGCAGTAATACCACAAACGTGGATATTGTTTTATATTGTTTATTTTTTTGTTGTTGTGGCGTCTATAAGGAATTAATTGTAATCTGATGAACGCATCTTGCACTGTGCATGCAAATGTGCCTATATCATCTAGGTGTACAACCCCCTTCACCCAAGGGGCAGTGTGGAGCTGACTGCCTTTGGAGTAAGGTCTGGATTCACAGTTATGTAGTTTTCGCAGTCTACGCAATCTACGTACAGAAATGGTACATAGAAAGCGTAAATAAGCTACAACACACACCCAGTAGCTCAATTCCTAAAACAACATACGTAAGACGAAAACTACGTAACTGTGAATCCGGAACCTAAATGTAGAATCAGGGGCACCGCCAGGCAAAACTGCAATCATGAATTGTGGGACCGGGGACAGGCAAACTAGTCTGGGCCCTAGGCTGCAGTGCCCCAGTCCACCCCTAGGTGATGTGACATGTTGACCTGCTGAAATGAGGGCCAATGTGCAGGGAAGGCTTGTTTTAAAAAAAATCCCCCAGCACATTGGGCCCACTGTTGTTGCACCTCTGGGTGCAGCTTGTCAGGTATTGGTGGTAAGTGCTGGGGTAAGCCCCCCTCTCTGTCCAGGCCTGTAACTCCAATCCTGATGGTGGGCCTGGTGTCAGCAGGACGCTTTTCTGCAGCTGACCACTCTGTTCCAACAAAGTAAATGTCTGGTTATGTGCGTGCATACTCAACTAACACCTAACTCAGGGTTGCCGACTTTCTATTTTTTTCTCCTTGGAAACCTCAGATGGAAAAACAGATGCCTGTATGGGGGCGTGGTTTTGTGGCATAATTTATGCGACTTGTAACCTGAAGCCCCACCCCTGTTTATCAGTACTGCTATTCATAGTGTTACTAAGGGAAGGGGCGGAGCTTGATGACGCAAATATTGCATACCCTCCAACATGACCCCCTCCATTCGGTACAAAATACTCTGCTCCTGCTCTTCCTTGCTCATCTCTGATTGCAGTCACCTGTGTTACACACCTTTCTATTCAAATAACTAGTATAACACAGGTGACTGCAATCAGAGATTAGGAAGGAAGAGCAGGAGCAGAGTATTTTGTACCGAATGGAGGGGGTCATGTTGGAGGGTATGCAATATTTGCGTCATCAAGCTCCGCCCCTTCCCTTAGTAACACTATGAATAGCAGTACTGATAAACAGGGGTGGGGCTTCAGGTTACAAGTCGCATAAATTATGCCACAAAACCACGCCCCCATACAGGCATCTGTTTTTCCATCTGAGGTTTCCAAGGAGAAAAAAATAGAAAGTCGGCAACCCTGAGTTAGGTGTTAGTTGAGTATGCACGCACATAACCAGACATTTACTTTGTTGGAACAGAGTGGTCAGCTGCAGAAAAGCGTCCTGCTGACACCAGGCCCACCATCAGGATTGGAGTTACAGGCCTGGACAGAGAGGGGGGCTTACCCCAGCACTTACCACCAATACCTGACAAGCTGCGCCCAGAGGTGCAACAACAGTGGGCCCAATGTGCTGGGGGATTTTTTTTAAAACAAGCCTTCCCTGCACATTGGCCCTCATTTCAGCAGGTCAACATGTCACATCACCTAGGGGTGGACTGGGGCACTGCAGCCTAGGGCCCAGACTAGTTTGCCTGTCCCCGGTCCCACAATTCATGATTGTAGTCTTGCCTGGCGGTGCCCCTGATTCTACATTTAGGTTCCGGATTCACAGTTACGTAGTTTCCGTCTTACGTATGTTGTTTTAGGAATTGAGCTACTGGGTGTGTGTTGTAGCTTATTTATGCTTTCTATGTACCATTTCTGTACGTAGATTGCGTAGACTGCGAAAACTACATAACTGTGAATCCAGACCTTACTCCAAAGGCAGTCAGCTCCACACTGCCCCTTGGGTGAAGGGGGTTGTACACCTAGATGATATAGGCACATTTGCATGCACAGTGCAAGATGCGTTCATCAGATTACAATTAATTCCTTATAGACGCCACAACAACAAAAAAATAAACAATATAAAACAATATCCACGTTTGTGGTATTACTGCAATTAAACATAAAAAATGTCTGAGGTTAGCTTGTGCCTATTTGTATTCTTTCTGTATTACTGTAAATACGGGAAGGGTAAACAGTTGAGCAGATTCCTGATACCAATTAACATAAAAAATGGTTTCTCATGCAAAACATGAATACAATTATATTTCATTCTCATTGCCCGTAATGGCTGCATAAATAACAGCTAAATGGTACTAGGTCCAAAATATACAACTACAAATAGGCTAGGCTGCATTGTGCATTGCCTGAACAGGAGGGGAAGGGATCGACTCTTCTCCCCCTAAACATACAACTCCAGGGAGCATAGGAGGTTTTGAGGACACCCCTGCTTGGGGCATAATCATGTGACCTGATATTTTAATTTTGGCATAAGACTGGGTGCTGTCTGGCACATAAACTGAGGGGGAGGATTTAAGGGCACCAGAATTTGGGTGTAGGGGCAAAACATGAGCAAGTGAACAGCTCCGCTAAACCATTTTGCACCAAGGGGTGCTTGTTCATTTTAAGTCTTTAGCATACAGGGAAATGATTTTGCACATAGAACTCAAATACTGCACAACTTTATGTTTAATTAGGGTTACCTACTTTTATTTTCCACCCCCTGGAACACTAGGGATTACAGTAGTGATTGACAAGGGGTGGGGCTTAATGGTGGAATTTGCATAAATCACATCATAAAGTCCTGCCCCCATACTAAAATCTGTTTCTACCCTCCAAGATCTCCCAGAGGGAGGAAATAGATTACGGCATGGGGGTGGAACTTAATGATGCAATTTATGTAAATTGTGCCATTAACCCCCGCCCCCTGTCAAGCACTAATGTAATCCCTAGTGTTCTAGGGGGTGGGCGGGGCTTGATGACTAAAATTACGGCAAGACCCACCCCCATCCCTATGAAACCCCGAAAGGGGTAATTGAAGGTCAAGGGGCAGGGCTTAATGACAAAATGTGCATAAATCATGCTGTTATGCCCCGCCCCCTGTTTGCATCTATGGCTTCCAGGAGAAGCTTTTAAAAGTCAGCACCCTGATTTTAATATGTCGCATTCAATGACAGGATTTGTATTGAGAACATTGGAAGATATTCACCAATCTTTCAATAGATGTGTGCAGAAAGCACAAATCTTTCAACAGGAACATCTGACTTGCTATGCAATATTCATTTAGAGAAATCTCTGTCTTTTCTCTCCCGGGCCGCTCGTAGCAGTGACTTAAAGATTAATCTTTTATTCTCGGAGACCCCGGAATAATGCCAGAGGGCTGGCAACCCTTCAGGGAACACTGAGGTTGTGTGGGTTTCCTTGTAAGTAAAGATGTTAACTGCTAAATGTAAGAACGGATTTTCACCAGGTACAATGTGCACACCACGGCCTGTCTGTTTTACAGATCCTGTTCCGTGTTAATCTTCCATGCCATGAGCTAAAAACTTTCTTCCCTTACCATACACATGCTACTTTCCCGACCCAGACGAGTGCGCCGATGGACACGCATCGTTCACGCCACAGACATGTTGTAAAAAAACATGGAGCAGGCTGCGTGCAGTCCAAAAACACACGCAAATGGCGCCTTAGGATTGCAAGCGATTATGGCTTGTAGCGTACGGGCACACAGCAGCTAAGCTCAGGGCTGCCGACTTTTCAAATCTTCCCTACTGGAGATCCCGGAGGGAAGAGATAGAGACAGGTATGGGGGGTGGGGCTTATTTATGCAGTGTTTGTTATTTAGTCCCACCCCTTTCCATCACTGCCAACGTGTTTTAGGGGGTGGGCGGGGCTTGATGACGAAAATGGCATAAATTGCCGAATGTACGCAATGTTTCTTCCTCCGTCTGGTGTCATATGCTCTGATTCTAACTTATCTCTTAATTATCTGCAACGTATCACATACATATATAATCTTGCATGCTTTCTAGTACACTTGTAATAGAACACATAGTAACCTCTAGTGTGTGATCCTATGAAATAGGAATGTTGCCTATCATGCCACCTACAAGGTGGTTTTCATTTCCTAAAATGTAAATGAGGATATATGGAATTCCATTGGTTATTATGGCCATCACCACCACCATTATGTTTGTTTGGATGATTTATTAAATATTTCCATAGGGCAGTGGCATAACCTGTGTGTGTATAAGGAGGGGGGGCCTTAGCAGAAGCTTACCTTGCATACAAGGAGGTTTGTGGCTTAACACTGTTCTTTGCTGGTGAGGAAGGGAAGGTAGCTACAGCATTGACAGTGCGCATGCACCATATGGGAGGGGGTGGCATAAGTGCCCCCATACAGACTCGTGCCCCGCCCCCTTGCTATGGGACCTGTGTACTTCCTCCCCTGACCTAGGGGTTACATGTCCTTTTATAACCTTTCAATAACAAGGGACGTTCCTGAACGACAGAGGAGAGATCCATACTAACTCAACAATCCCCATTTTCTTAAATAACCACGCCGCTGAAATCTACAATAGGTTATTATTTTTTATGACTTTAAAAAAAAAAAAAATCAAACTTCAAGTATCTTGTTTAATTAGGCAATTTAATTAAGTTGCCTTTAAAGGAGGAATAATTAAGTCAGTGTTTTGATTTAGTGTGCCTTTTATAAAGTGACTTTCCATATTCAGCCATTATAGTATACTTTCTACTTTCAATTTATTTCCTCACTCCACTGACTTGCCAGATAGTCACCTACTTCCTATCAACTGCTTAGACAACAACAATGGCGCATTGCAAAGACTGTGCAGATAGGAGAAAAATACCAACAAACTTGCCATTTATTATATCGTTTTGGAGTCAGAATCATATAAAATTGGTACCCAGCTGTGGAAAAAGTCCACATTTTAATGCTTATTAATTCATTTTTCCAATTGTTTTCTTTACATACTGTATGCCTCATTGCTTTGGAACCAGACCTGTGGTAAATCACATTATTTATTTGGTTCCAATCAGATTGATGGATAAATCTCATTGGATAGAACCTGCATTCTTTGGTCATGGGGAATTCCATAAATATGCCTGAGGTAGTTCACCCAGGTTGTTCAAGTAACGACAATATACTATGTACAGGTCTACTAATATAGGGTTTGAGCTATATTGGAGAACTAATTAGAATGTTGCTAATCTTGCTGGTAAAGCTGTTCAACTTGCCAATTATTTCATTATTTCATATAGAGAAGGTAGGTTAGGTAGATACCAGTTGCAGTTCCCGGTCAGAAGCTTTGATTTCAGAAATAGGGATATTCCGAAAGTTCCTTTTCGGATGTCCCTATTTCGAATACTTCCCAGTTTCTATATTTTTTTTTAGAATGGGTGAGTATGCTGATCAGCATGCTTCACCCATTCTTATTCGCAAATTACCCCGCCGCCGATATCCCTCCACCGCCGGACCGCAGGGAAAGGTGAGTAACCTCTCTAGGCTGCAGGGGAGGGAGGGTTAGGGTCAGGCTGCAGAGAAGGGAGAATTAGGGTCAGGCTGTGGGAGATGGTGGGTTAGGGTCAGGCTGCCATGAAAGGAGGGTTAGGGTATTGAGAGGGGAGGGTTAGGGTAAGAATTAGGGAATTGACTGGGAGATTATTTTTTAATGACTTTTCGGAGCCACCCCTCTGTGAAGATTTTGTCCAAATACATCTAGTAGAAAGCCCAGAACAAGCTTCCTGGGTCAAAGTTTTGCCTGGAAAACAGAAAGAAAAGCTGGGGATTAGGGCTACTGGCATCACCCAAAAAACAAAAACCACAATGGTCAGCCACTTCATGGGTGTGTTGGAAGAGCTGCTAAGCTGCAAAATATTTTTAAAATGTTGACAGTTACATCCAACTCATTGAACAATTCCGGCTGTTGCACTGTCTTGAGGTCTTACTGGAACCCCAACTACTCCATTAAGCATCCCAGACCAATTGCCACCCATTTATGAGGTTTTCAGCAAAGACTGAGATTAATAACAGGTGGATAGTGCCATACTCACCACTGTTAACTTCCACTGCTAACTGCCAAATGCATCCAGTGGAAGGCTCAGAACAGACTGCAGATCAAAGTTCTGCCTTTTGGTCCGGGCTCTGTAAAACCTTCCCAGGATCCCTAAATATAAAACTCACTGATTTGTTAAAATCACACTCTCTTTTCCATAAGCCCTGCCCATTTTGTGTCCTGCGAATTGGGAAAGGAACCCTAAATCAGAATGTGATGCCATCCAAATCCATCCAGTGGAAGTCCCAAAAAGGCTCCCTCTTTCAAAGTTCTGCCCACCAACAGTAGGTCCAACTGGGACCCCAACCCCATAGTATGGCATCCAATGTTACCTCTCTGTGAAGTTTTCTTACAAATCCTTTACTCAAAATAAGCCCCACTTTATGACCAAATCCCACCCACAGCTGACCTTATAAATCACAGTCTATATTCCCTTTTTCAGACAACAAATCATGACAGTACCCCCTAAATAAGGATATGATTGATAATAGGTGCATAATGCCATACTCACCATTGCTAACTGCCCCTGCTAACTGCCAAATCCATTCAATGGATGGCTCCCCAGGTCAAATTTCTGCCCAGCGTACACCAATGGGAGGTCTGCCTGGAACACGAAAACACCTCTAAAACCTGTCCAGGATCAAACTGGACCACCTTGCGTTGATTTCATCCCAATCAGTACAGGAGTGTCTAATGCATAACTAAGACAGAGAGACGAAGCAATGATTTTTATATATTAGATACAGTGTTCATTAACATGTAGCAGGTGACCCCACAGTTTACTTTACCGGGGCCCCCACAAACTTTTATCTGGCCCTGCTGATACTGGTGTCCATTTAAAAGTTGACCAATGAAGGAGTAATCAATGAAAAATTGAAAATCATTTGGGCAGATTTTAATCTTATCTAGAAAACAAAAAAAAAATTGGTTTTCGGGCTTTTCAGTTCCAAATAATTTTGTTTAAATCAACTAAAATGACAAAAGCAGAACTATTGGTGTGGTGCCCCTGTATTAGGTGCTTAAAAAATACTTAAAATATTATATTAATTGTACCTGCAAAAGGTTGGGGAGAATCCCTTTGATACTGGATTGTGTATACTGTTGCTAGGCAACAGTCAGCTGTCTGAGTCTCGAGGACAGGAATGGCACGCGGGGGTTCTGGACTTTTCTGACAGCAGCGCGAGGCTAAGGGAAAAAAGCGGTAAAGGAAGAAGGGGTTCAGTTGGTGAGGTGCTGAGTTGAAGGAAAGTTGTAGTGAAGGAGTGTGGAAACAGAGAAAGTGTGAAGACAGGAGTAAAACGGAGCTGTTAGCTTGTGAGGAAAGGGAGTTAAGCGGTGAAGTAGAGGTGGCCAGAGATCTGGATTACTGCTGAGACTGTGAACGAGAGGAGAGAGGTCCGGAGACTGTCGGGAGAAGTTAGTGAAGCGCTGAGGTGACATTTAACTACCTCCCCTCACCCACCTACACTAACCTGAACGTAGGGACGCTGGGGGACGTCCCCTCCAGCGTCCCTACGGTGCTGCTATGGACGCCCGATCCACGATCGGATGTCCACGATCGGATGTCCAGATGTTGCCCGGCGCATGCGCAGATCGGCTGAAAAGCCGATCTTACGCCCGCCGTCCTAGCGGCGGCGGGCGTTGTTCTGGATCAGGCCCAAAGTGCGGTGATCCAATATTTGAAAAAAAAAGATCAATTAAAGCATGGGCACTTTTGGATACATCCTACCACCCCCACAAAAGCGGCCTGCAGGTATAACACGTACACGGCGATTTCATTTGCGTTCGCCTCTTGTTCTGCCCCAATGTGGGAGCTATTACTACAACATTTAAAGGTATTTCAAAAGTCTCATTTATAAATGTGACAACTTTGGACGGCAACTTATTAAATATAATTATTTTATTAGCCTCCTTGTCTATGTAGGAGTTGTCTGCATCTTTCTGTCATACATCATAAAGGAACAATTTAGCTGTTTCCCTGTATGTTAAACCAGAAAAGAACTTTTAATGACTTCAGTCTTTCATACTTCAATTTAAAGCAACAATTTAAGGAGCAATTTTCCTTTCCATATAACTATAATATAACGCCTCGTTAAACTGTACTGTTCCTGATTTGTATAGAAAGCTAAGAAGCTGACGGCACTGACGGTGAACATACTGATCAAAAATACTATAATAAAAATAATAAAAACACTAAATATATGGATGGCAGAGAAGAGGGTTAGTACGGTTTATTTTTACTATAATGACCTGAATAGTTGAGTTATGTAAATACATGAGGGCTGTATACAGACAAATCCTACTTTAGCTATCATTTTGTAGACTGCAGTAGCAAGGTGAGCTGGAACCAGATTGGTTGCCATTGGTAACATCTCTTTCATGTTCAGGAATCAATACATTCTATGATCGCTTTGTACGGTTAATTCCAGCTCTGATACTGTTTCTGAATCCTGTTCTCTTCAACCTTTGGTTCCACATCCTTGTCCCAAACTTGTGCTCATGTAACACAAAACTGAGATTATAGGTTGTTATTAAGTAGGATTTATGTGTCAATATATTACACTATTAACCATTATCCCCAAAACTGATTAAATTATCCCCTATCTATATACAGTGTTAGCTTTTTAATACAGGGATGATCTACATAAACACTGATAATTACCACTCTGCCTTTTTACGTGTCAATGGATGAGCACAGAGCAAAACTAATTTTAAAAGGATTAAAATGTACAAATAAGAGTATGGATATTGTGAAATGGAATATTTACTTAAAAACAAACTTAACGGGCAACTTTGATCCAGACAGAATGTGTCATTCTTGTACAACTGGAGCTCAATTTCATGACTTTGTGGACTTTAATAATGGTAATATTTAAAGGAGATTTTTCATACCAAAGAAATACACAATTTGCTCAAATTCTCTGCCCCCTGTACTTATTATGCCCTATTGTAGTACCCCTGATACAGTTAATGTTTCACTTTATTGCCTTTAATCCTTTTAAAGCCACTGTAGTGCCATCAGTCCTTTTTTTAAGTACCACTTTAGTGAACCCAATTCTGTTTATGCCACAGCTCATTCAATTCCCCAATGTAGTGACCGCAGTACTTTTAATACACCAATATAGAGCATCAATCCTTCATATGCCCAGTTATCATGCCCACAGTACTTTTTATGTGCACTGAAGAATCAATCACTGGTTTCCTATTGTTCCATGTACTACAAAGTTACAAAGTGATTGCTGATTGGCTGCTAATGGTTAGGCTTGGTTTCCAGGAATATCCGGGGGACTCCTGAAATCTCCGGCTATCCATAGACACAGCAGCCAAATCCCCTGCAATGGGCTTGAGGCTATGATTTAATGCAAATCATGGTCTCAAGTTCCGCCCCCCACCTATAGTTACTGTAAATGCTAGCATTACTAAACTTTGGCGGGACTTAATGATGTTATTTGCATAATCAAACCCCGCCCCTCTCTGAGGGAAAAAATAGAAAGTCAGCAATGCTGTGATTACCTATTCTCTCTTGTAAATGATATGTTAGTGAATGAATCTGATCATTACCAGTATCTACAAAGGAAAAACACATATATAGTGTTGTAAAACGGTTTCTTTTGCCTCCATTCTCCTCAATGAAAATTATATTTTCGAAATACATGCAGCTGAAAGTTCATTTTCGGCTGTCTGCATTTCGAAAATATCCCTTAGTGTTTTCCTAATGAATGGATAAGTATGGCGAATTTTTATTTGGCATACTTACCCTTTTCAAAATCCCGTGCATCACCCCAGCACACACAACGGAACACCCTGAAGACTCACTGCACAGGCCTGGAGGTGAGTGTACAAGGGGAGACGTAGGGTTAGGCTGCAGGGAATGGAGTCTTAGGGATAGGCTACGGGGAAGGGAGTCTTAGGGTCATGCTCTGAATTTGATTGCTCCTGTGCCGCCAAGGCACGGCACCAGGACGAATGTGCAGCTGTGAGAGGTTAGTATTTATCTATCCCCAACCCTTTCGCAGCTGCAAATTCATCCTGGTGCTGTGCCTTGGCGACATAGGAGCAATCAAATTCAGAGCCATTTCAACAATTGCTAGTAAAAAACAGCCCTTTCCTGACCGCCATCCCACAGAAGGTCATTAGTACGACCTCATCTAAAATACTTTGTTTAGTTCTTAAGGCCATATCTCCAGAAGGACATAAATTAAGGACTGTACAAAGAAGAGCAACTGAAATGGTGCATGGCCTACATAACAAAGCTTACCCAGAAACTCTAAATTATCTGAATATTTATAGTTTGTCGCAGAGAAAGGAAAGTTTAAACATGCTTGGGATAGACATAAGGGCATCCTTACAGAGATCTAAAGATCAAAAAGGGTTTTAAGTTACCAGGGAAAAAAAATGGACAAAGTAGATGGGCCAAATAGTTCTCATTTGTCGTCCAATAGTGTCCATGGCACAGATCCACGTCCAGATTGACTACCGTGGGCGGGGAGTGCAGGGGGCGTGCACTCCTCATTAAGTGCCTGTACCTTACGGGTGCCAGCAGGCTAGTAAAGCATGCGGAGGTCTGTATCTAGGCCTATATGTTTTTTTTGGGCCAGATCCTAAACTACGTCCGCGAACGATTTTATTCTAGCCACTGACGTAAAATCGCCCATTAGTATTTACTGCGCATGAACACGGCAGATGTTACGCCACGTAGCTCTGAACGTACGTACCAGCCACGTATCAACAGCGTAACTACGAACTAAGGGGTGTGACAGCCATACGATGCCCGTAATAACGCTATGGAGGCGGGGTGCGGCATTTAAATCATACAGTATGGGCGTGCTTAGACACTTATATTCGTGAAGCCTTTACGTATGCCAGTAGTTACGCTTTGAAAAGTTAAGGTAGGGTTTGGCCAAAGTACGTACCAGCGAGGGGAGTGTCTAGGGGAGTGCATAGAAGATGCGCTAGCATAAATACGCTACGCAATGAAACGTAACAAGCACGTAGGTCTGGATCCACCCCGTTTTTTTATGGGATAGTCCTAATATAAAGTGCATGATGGGAATTATCAGAGCGAGAACTGAGACTGGGTGATGAGTAAAGTTATGAATCTGTGCAACATTGTGCCACATTTTTCATAACAAATATGGAGACAGTATTAATGTAAAAGGAAAAATGAAATGAATCATCCACCCTTAAAGGTCAGAGCTACTGCTGCATACATGATAAATATTTTATTTCTAATAATAAGTATGTGTATGCCAGAAGGGAAATAATAAATAAAGTGTATTATGCACATATATACTGTGTACATATATATAATATCATTTGGAAAAAGCTTATAGGTTTTACTCCCTCATAGAGAATAGCGGTTGCCGTATAACATGATACAGTTGGCAGCTGTAGCAATGTTCAAAAAGCTTTGAAAATACATATTTGTTATTGGGAACAGGAACCTATTTGCAAGTTCCCAATAGCTACAGTCTGCAGCGGGTTAAATTACGGTTAGGCTGAGGCGATTGCAGCAGGTAAAAGGTTAGGGTTAGGCATGAAAGGGAAGGTTAGGGTTAGGCTGCGGGGCATGGAGGGTTAGGTTACAGGACATGGATGGTTAGGGTTAGGTTGCGTGGCATGGAGGGTTAGGTTGCAGGACATGGACAGTTAGGGTTAGGCTGCGTGGCATGGAGGGTAAGGCTTAGGACTGAAGAAGGGGAAGGTTAGGGTTAGACTGCGGGAAAGGAAGGGTTAGGAAAGGGTTAAACATAGGGTTAGGCTATATGACTTGTCATTCGGCAGATGACTCTTCACGACTCAAGGGGCCAGATTTACTAAGCTGCAGGTTTTGAAAAGTGGAGATGTTGCCCATAGCAACCAATCAGATTCTAGCTGACATTCTCTAGTATGCAATAGTTCAATGAGATCTACAATCTGATTGGCTGCTAAGGGCAATATCTACACTTTCCCAAACCTGCAGCTTAGTAACTTACAATTACTGACAGCCTGCATTCATCTATAGCACGATGGTCTTTGGAAATGAAGACCATTGTACCAGTGGACCACACGTGAGAATAGTTTTTGCACCTACGTTTTATACGTGTTTCTTTAACAACATAGCAATTCATATAGTCATTTGGTGGAATTTGACATAATTAGCAATAATTGAAATATAAATGGAATCTTAAAGGAAGACTGAAATTAGGCGTCTAAATATGGCAGCTCCTCTGAGACGATCTCGGGCATCCATTGTGCGCGACTCTGTGTAAAAACCCGTATGCCCTTGAAACGCGAGGAGGAAACTCTCCATCCACTTGAAGCAGATCTCGTTCTGACACTAGAGAGTCAATTCACTCAGCTTAGCAGCATTCACTTCTCAACAACACTTTGCTTTGCGTCTCTGTCAAGTTATTCCAGGCTGTGAAATTGTCAGCAATGATGGATTGCCCTCAGCCTGCTGCTATCTTTTGGCTTTATCCTGGGAGAATTTGGGCTGTTTTACTCCTTTCCATACCAGACAATACATGTTTTTTTTTTCCTGATGCATCATACAGCAAGCAATGGGGGTGATTATGTTGAGGCTTTAACTGCCATTGAGGGACGCTGGCCGCACTGGAGTGCAATGCACAGGCCGTAACACATGCAGCCGCTTTCCTTACAAGCATAATATTAACATTATTTTAAAACAAAATTGCCAGTAATAACATTATGAACATCCCATGAGCCTCCTCAGATATTATTGTATCACAGGCAAGGCGAAAGGGATGGTTTGTGTTAACCTTGGCTTTGCCGGTCTGGGTTACTCAAAGGCTTCTTACATTTTTGTGCTTACAAATCAGCAACCAATCAGCAACAGGCTATAGTTATACCTGTCAGCAGTGTAGAATGTTCCCAATGTTCACCATTTTTATTGGTTAAAAATGGATTGGTTGTAGAGGAGAGTGAGGACCTCTGTGTTTTGGCTTTGGTTTTAAATTTTCATCATGTTTTGGTTTTGGATCCAGATTTCTTGAATCAAATGAATTGAAAAAAGTTCTAAAATTGTGTCATTTGCACCTGTTGTATCAATTGCAGTGTTGCTACACTTTATTATTACTAACATCAACAGGGTGTCTGTAAAGATAGATAGATAGATAGATAGATAGATAGATAGATAGATAGATAGATAGATAGATATTCTAGACAGATAGAACAGCACTACAATGGCAGCTGACATCGTCTTATATAGAATCCAAAACCTGAGGTTTGCATAAAAAAATGCAAGTCCCAACTCGGTTTGCCTCAGAACCCCTAAATTCGGATCTGTTGTATTTCACACAATTTTAACCGCTCCTCTCCAATTGGTTGTTTTGGTAGATCAGGATATGACATATTTGTTTGGTTGCTATGGGTTACTGGACATCTCAGTTATACCGGTCAGTAACTATGAAAGCAGGGATCTCATAATAGGGATTAACTAATAGAATGCATGGAAACAGAATAGTGAGGGAATTAGAGTTTTTGCTCAACCTATTTAAAAAAGAAGTATATGCCACAGGTACTTCTCTTTCCCATTGGATATCCCCAAACACCATTCCTTGGTGTTTATTACTGTGGATTTGTGTTGCAGGTTTGTTGTTTAATTTTTTTGCATTTTTTTATTAATTTATTTTTTATGTTTTTGGTGTCTGTAAATAGTACCCCTAATCTTTCCAATCACACGATCAAAAGACCATCTCACCATCTCACCAGTGTGTACTGTCCAAAGATGCTCAACAATCTTTTAAAACGGTCTGTGATCTTTTGATTGCTCTTTCGGAGCTCTTAATGTGCTAAATCAGCCATGGATAGATATATTTGCTTTTTGAAAGTGTTGTACTGTGTCTATTGTGAGCTCTTTGGACAGTATACACTGGTAAGATAACTGGTGAAGCTGTCTTTTGATTTGGCGATTGGAAAGATTATCTGCTGATAAGTCCCTGCATAAGTGTATGACCATAATTGTCTTCCTTTGATTACCTAGACAAACCTCTTGATATACTTGAAAGCTTCTCTTATTTCTCTCATCTCTGCTCCAAGCTGTTTACATCCTTCAGTCTTTCTGGGTTCTGTGATATGCACAATGGGCCTGATCCAGACCAACGCTCACGAAACGCTCATGTGCGTAGCGTATTTACGCCAACGTACCTACAATGCACTCCCCTCGTTACTCCCCTTGAAGTACTTAGTTTTGCCTTCTTACACCCAGCAAACCCTACCCTAACTTTTCTGTTCGTAACCATGGGTGTCTGTAAGCTCCTTGCGTAGTTACGTTGCTTAGCACGCCCATACTGTACGATTTAAATGCCTCACCCCGTCTTCGGTGCGTATTTATGGGTTTCGCATGGCAGGCAAGACCCCTCGAACGTTGTTACGAAGCTGGCACGCTCTAGACCCATACGCTCAGACTTTCATAGCGTAACATGAGCGTAACATCTGCCCCGGGCTTGCGCAGTAAAAACAAATGGCCGTTTTTACGCTTACGACCATCGTAAAAACGCACCCGAGCGTAGGTCTGAATCAGGCCCAATGAACCATTTTAGCTTCCCTTCTCTGCACAGCTCCAATGCAAATACACCCTTCTGGACATATGGAGCCTGATCCAGATCATAACATACACCTGATGCTGATGTAGCCCTGGTCTTGAGTATGTAATAAAGCAAGTGCTAAGACTCTCCTGAGTGGCCAATCTTGTGCAGGAGATTTTATTGGGGATTTTGTCTAAGTGGCGTAAGTGCTATATAGTATTAATCTGATAGATAATTGTCTTTTACTTTGGACATTGTGTGTCCTCTGATTTCTTATCCATGAACTATTCTCCTTTCTATCATCTGTCCTCTTCATTACATTTAAATGCAATTAATAAATTTACAATGATAAAATTACCATCATTTAATTGTCTGTGTCCTTAATTTCATAGTTCAATTAAGAGATGTCTATAAATTATAAGACCTGAGATTTGGGATTGTAGTAAATATATATTCATAGAAAGAAGAAGTTACTTAACATTTGCAGCAGAAACCAGTGGCGTCACTAAAGTTGGTGTCACCACTGCGGAAACTCATGGTGTCACCCCCCCCCACACACACACACACACACACGGACTTCCTTCCAAACAACTTAGTAATGTTTTTGGAACTGTTACTTATAAATGATAATTCCAATTATTCACCATACACAGGCAAAATGTATTTACATTTAAATAGTGTAAAATGGTTAAAGGGAAAATGTCTCCCACAAACATCATTGCGGCCCCCTAGTATGTCCTCACTATCATTGCAGCCCCCCCCTCCCGTATGCCCCAGCCATCACTGCAGCCCTCCCCTTGTATGCCCCAGCCATCACTGCAGTCCACCCCTTGTATGGTCGGCCCCACACTGCGGTCCACCCCTTGTATGCCCCAGACATCATTGCATCCCCCTTGTATTTCCCAATCATCACTTTGGGCCTGATTCAGACTTAAGAAGGTGCTTAAAATAAGAGAGGAAAGTTACTCCTGGGCTAAATCATTTTGATTGCAGGGGAGTCAAAGTTCAGTCATAGTGTGATAGTAAAGCTGGTCAGTATCTGTGTGCAGTAAGCAATTCGAAGCTATATATCTGCATGCAAAGAATACAATTATCTTGACTCCCCCTGAAATCAACATGGTTTAGCCCAGGAGTGACTTTCCTCCTTTATTTTAAGCACCTTCTTAAGTTATGACCTATCTCCTCCACTAGAGGCCTCCTATGCTCCCTTTCCAGATTCTTTGCAGTACTGGATTCCACCAGAGGGGCTGCTGTTCTGGCCTGTGTATAAATCATTTGAATGCAGTGCGTTACCTGGAATCTCACCCACTTGTTTAGACCAACAACTCACACACTCCTGTGCTGGTTCATTGAAGTTATGTCGCCTGTCCTGTCTGGTCTTTGCTCCTTTATTCCAGATCCTTTGTCTCTATCACTGCCTGGTCCCTAGATTTATATCTGTGCAGTCTCTGTGTTTATTCTCGTGCCTCCAGTGGTTCCTGGTCTCAGCTATTCCCTGTGTATCCAGGGATTTTTCCTGGACTCCTCAGTCTCCTGGTATCTGCTCAAGTATCCACTCATTCAGTGCTGCATTTCTCAAGGACTTTGGTATTTGTGTAATCTTTACTGATGGACCCTGTGTTTCTTGTCATATCTGTGGCCTTAAATCATCACATGCATATTCCTAGTACCATTCTGACTGCCCCAGCACTTCCTGCATATTCCTGTGTACCATCATCTTATCCATATATCCTGTGCATCTGTGTTGTCCCTGCAATAAATCTCATTGAGCTACCGTGTCATGTGATCTACCCAGAGCTGCCATCAGGAGGGGCCAGCCATGACCTCTTAAGGAGGGAAAATACGCACGGACAATCCCCAGCCCTCCCTCTCAGCCTAATCTACATCCTTCCCCCCACCCACTTTACTTAATTATTCCCGGAGGCTGCCGTGACACGCCTCCTTTCACCTAAAAAACTACGTTCAGTCTTTAAAGACTGCACGTAGTTCATCAACGTGCCCAATGGCTACGTAGATTGCGCAGTCACACTGACTACACATGCCCAGTGGCAAAAATCGGCAAATTACGCATTTTGGGGCTGATTCAGAGATGCGATTGCGAAAAGATCGCAAATATACGCACCTTAGCTAAGATCTTAGCAGGTTCCAGCCCACTGCAAAACTAGACACTCCCCTTGCAAACAGCGGTGGATCTTAAACTTAGACCACCATTGAATTGCCTTAACTATACGCTGTCATTTGGGATCTTAAGTGACGTGGGAGCGTTCATTTAAGATCCTAAGTGTCAGTCCTCGCCCACTTTCCCTCATTTCCCTGCCTCCCCCGCCCATTTCCATGCAAATCCTTAAGATCTTAAAGATTCGCTGCACTTAAGATCTTAAGTGCTTGCGTGCGATTCAGACCTACGATCTTAGCGAATTTACGCTCCTAACCACTACGTACATGGCGTTGCACTATTACTACGCATGCGCAGTTTTGCGAATTTTCTAAGATCTTAAATATACGCACCTAAGTGCCGTGGAAATCGCATCTCTGAATCAGCCCCTTTAAGTATAAATCAGGGTCATTGGACCTGATCCAGACCTACGCTCGTGTGCGTTTTTCCATTGTTCGTAAGCGTAAAAACAGCCATTTTAACTTAAGGCGCATGCTCAATTAAATTTTGGGGGTATGGGCCTTCAGCATACCAGCCTCGTAACAACGCTCAAGGGGGCGTCTCTGCCATACGAAATACATAATTACGCAACAAGGGCGGGGTGAGGCATTTAAATCATACAGTATGGGCGCGCTAAGCGTCATAACTACGCAATGAGCTTACTGACGCCCGCGGTTATGCTCAGAAAACTTAGGATAGGGTTTGCTGGGCATAAGACGGCAAAACTAAGTACGACCAAGGGGAGTGCCTATGGGAATGCATTGTAGGTACGCCGGCGTAAATACGCTATGAACATGTGCGTTTCATGAGCGTAGGTCTTGTGAATCAGAAATTCCGTTCTTTAGAATCTGTTGCGGAAACTTCATATGGAATTACGCTTGTACTGTGAACCGTATGCAGACACATGCACAGTGCGTTAGTGGGGTGTGTGGAGTGCTGGGTGCATGCACAGTGCGTTAGTGGGGTGTGTGGAGAGCTGAGTGCATGCACAGTGCATTAGTGGGGTGTGTGGAGCGTTGGGTGCATGCACAGTGCGTTAGTGGGGTGTGTGGAGCGCTGGGTGCATGCACAGTGCGTTAGTGGGGTGTGTGGAGCGCTGGGTACATGCACAGTGCGTTAGTGGGGTGTGTGGAGCGCTGGGTGCAGGCACAGTGCGTTAGTGGGGTGTGTGGAGCGCTGGGTGCATGCACAGAGCGTTAGTGGGGTGTGTGGAGCGCTGGTTGCATGCACAGTGCATTAGTGGGGTGTGTGGAGTGCTGGGTGCATGCACAGAGCGTTAGTGGGGTGTGTGGAGCGCTGGGTGCATGCTCAGTGCGTTAGTGTGGTGTGTGGAGCGTTGGGTGCATGCACAGTGCGTTAGTGGGGTGTGTGGAGCGCTGGGTGCATGCACAGTGCTTTAGTGGGGTGTGTGGAGCGCTGGGTGCATGCCCAGAGCGTTAGTGGGGTGTGTGGAGCGCTGGGTGCATGCACAGTGCGATAGTGGGGCGTGTGGAGCGCTAGGTGCAGGCACGCTCCAGATGTTATGTGCATTTTATGCACGTTACTTCTATAGCACGGAACTTGGTGGGCGGGGGAGGGGAGCATTTAGATTGTACAGCAGGGTGGGTTTTGGTATTTACGAGTGGATCAGCGGTCGGACAAACAAGCTGAGTCATATAAATAAGCGCACGTGAGAGGGGAGTGACAGGGGGAGTTCATTCCTCTCTCTCATGCGGATAGACAGATCCCCGGACATAAGGAAAGGGTGCGGGGGTCTGGATCAGGGCCTGGGCCGTATTCACACATCTGTTTTCACGTGGAGTTGCGTGCGTATTTTTAGGTACGTTTTAACTGCGCATGCGGAGTAACTTTATTAACGTTAGTTACGTAGAATATACGCACGTATGTGCTTCAGGCACGGACCTGTGAATCGCACTTGGGGACATACGTATGGAAGGGCGGGGTTGAAATACGTACCTGAAAAGTTATGTGAAAGAGGGCGGGGGGAGGCATTTAAATAAGTCTTTGAGCTCGCGCTTATATTGAATTGCACGGACGGCATACAGATACGCACGTATGTACACACAAAAAGTTAGAGGTGTTCTATGGAGGCGTAAGTCTACGTGTCATGGGTGTTGGTGGGTGTTGGCGTGCTACGTGCGTGCGTATAATAGGGAACGCATCTCTGAATCCGGTTCAATGTTAGGATTTATGTTTATATTTGCTCTTTGTTTTCCCTCCCTATAGCAGGTTCTGTTAGTTGTCTTATGTTAGTGTAGATCAATGGATTTGTATCATTCTGTTGATCGATATTTTTCTGTTATTTATTTGTGTTCCATACTTTTATCTTGTTAATAAACTTTTCCTATTTCTTTAAAATCGATCGGTTTGGAAATTCATTTATTACCGACCTCTCCACTGACCATGCTCAACCATCAAAAGTTATGTACGTTTTCCGATAGATACACAACCATAAATAGTCCTTTGGTAGATCAGACGTCTGCAACGCACAATGATGTGAGAAAGGTCAAACACTTAGAATTATGTGTCATTCCAGGAAGCCTATTTATCAAGCAATTGCGGTTTCTAAATGCTGATTTCCAATGTTTTCATGACAACTTAACAGTTATCTGACTCATCCAGTAGAAAAATTGTCAAGTGGATTACCTTATTGCTTGATAAATATAGGTCTTTGTGACTCATCGGCAAGACCTGTTCTCAAGCTATAGGACTACAGAGACTGTCAATGGCTCTTATGTGCTGCAAAAGGTATGATTCACATTTACCAGTGTGAATAACAAGAACGTGGCGTGATAGCGAGAGGAGATCTGTAGAAAGTGCTAACAGAGGAACTTAGAACACACTTAATGGTTAGTTAGTGTAAATTATAGAGATGAGCGGATTGAATTGTGTAAAATCTGACAGATTCGAAGTGTTCTGAGGTGAACCGGGGAGGGACTTAATTCCACCCGCCAATCTCTTATCACAAACAGAGGTAAAACACCATTATTCTTCATCTGAAGGGCATTGTTCTTTTTAGAAGGGCTTCTTTCTGAAGAAGAAAATCCAGAATGCTAAACGGCGATGGGAATGTCATTGCAAGACATTCGTATCAAGGGCGATTCCTGACAGTAGCCGGTGCTTGCTGAAAAATGTCAAAGGCAAAAGGCAAATTAATCGTTTCCTCACCTTAACTTTTATTATAACCTTTAACATGCCCTCCACTTGTAGCAGCCTAACCCTCTCTGTCTCGCAGCCTAACCCTAACTTTTCCCTAGTAATTGGCTAGCCATAATGCTTCTTGTCCATAATGCTCCTTGACGCTGGGCAGGTGACCTTAACCTAATTTAGCTATCTCGTGAACTAAACCTCCTTTTTATGTATGTGCTGACATATAGGGCCTGATTCAATTAGCTTCGCAACTGCGTATTTTGCGGTGCAAAACTAATTCTGCAATTTTTTTTTTAATCAGCTACCGTAATAGACGGGAAAATGCCTTGTGTGTGTTTTTTGTTACTGTCAGTTTACTTTGTTAGCCTGACCCCTACCATTTAGGCCGCTGCACACTTTTCAAATGCCAGAAGTGTCTTACTACAGACTTCCTGAGCATACATATAGCAGATGGATAGGGACTCACCTACAGAAGGTGCCTTGACGCTGGGAGGGTGAGCTTTAACCCAGACCCGGACCTGTCTTTTGTTCCTTATCATGTAGCCTACCCTAACCATCCCTGTCCCACAGTCTAACCCTAATCTTCCCCTTATTACTACCTAACCTTACCCTCCCTGTCTGTGCCCTCCCCCCTATGCGCCCACCCCCCTCCAGGACAAGAAAGAATAAAACCCTGCTTACCTTATTCTGTGACTCTGAAAGCAGCTGCGGCACGGCATCCACCAATCAGTGTTCAGCTAGACAGCGCCGGTCACACGACACGCTGCGAGAGTGAACTAATCTTGCAGTGGGTCCTATAGGCCGGTCTAGTCCGGCTGATCACTGATTGGTGGACGTTATATGTAACAGTGTGTGTGTGTGAACTAACATCCAACAAATCATGTGTTTGCGTGTGTTTGGGTTAGGGAATTGAGGTTGTAAGGTCCAATAGCATGGTCCTATGTTAATAATAAAAAAAAAGTAAAGTTCTATTTTACCAGCTCCAAAAAGATTTTCTTTTTTTAAATAGAAGGAAAGCTGTAAAAATGATGAGAAAAATGCATAAAATATCATTGTTACATTAAAACTTAAAAGTCTATTTATTCTTGAACTAAAACATATAAGGAATGTTGAATATCCTTTTTACTGATCATTTCATATTTTATTCTGTCCACTCTTTATGTTTTGTGTGCCTCGGAACAGTATTACATGTTTTTTGTATCATCATCTGCTTGAGTCTGTCTTTATTTCCTACTATACTTCAAATTACAACAATCACCTGTCCTCGGAGAACTACTCTTCCTTTCAATCTCAACAACATATCTGGTAAAAGTTGTGCTGAATTTAATAATGCATTTTCAGTTTAGTTTACTCTTCCTGCTCTTCACCTATGAATACCTGACCAGACAGAGTCTCACATCAAATATTTCTGATTGTACAAGAGTCAGTCTGTTTCTTAATAGCTAAAACTTTTTTTGGGTGTGTTTCTGCCTTATTACAGTCTGTATATTAAGCGGTGCGGTCTTTAGAGACTACATCTACGCTATCTACGCATGCGCAGTAGATCATTTCAGTCAGATACGCACTTAAGAAGCAGAAGCTTCTTAAGTGTGAATCAGGCCCTAAGAGAGGAAAGTTACTCCTGGGCTAAACCATGGTGATTGCAGGGGAGTCATATTTCATCTGTTGCAAACAGTATTAGAGTTGAGAGGAGATGATTCCAATCCCAAGTCAAGTCTAAATAACTGTGAGATAGTAAAGCTGGTCAGTATCTGTGTGCAGTAAGCAATTTAAAGATATATCCCTGCATGCAAAAAATACAATTAACTTGACTCCCCTGAAATCAACATGGTTTTGCCCAGATGTAACCTTCCTCCCTTAATTACAAGCTCCCTTTTAAGTCTGGTTCCAGCCCATTACCACATTGTGCATCCAACTACAAACAATTGGAACCCTGTTCTAAACTATTTTAACCATTCGTTTAACCAGGGCTTACATCAGACCTCTTGACACATACTTCCATCTAGACGAGAGAGAAGAAACAGGTGTCCGTTAAGTTGCCATTTTGAGCATCACACTTCTATATTTATGTCTGCATTAGATTCTCTACTAAGCTGCTTCTATAAGAAGAGTGGAGTATCAGATTATGCTGTCTATTAATGCAGGTTTCTGTTTAAATTTCCATCAGTTCTCATTGCAATGTGGGACATTTATCTACTTTAATTGTTGGAAGCAGAAATGAATGAAGAAGATATTTGGTCTGTTTTTTAGCCTCATTTACTTACCTCCCCCCGCCCTCCAGGAGTAACGTGAGCGTTGGGACGCTGGAGGACGTCCCCTCCAGCGTCACAACGCCGCTACTATAGTAACGCCGCCCACCATCTGCCCGACGCATGCGCATTAGCGCTACGGCCGCCGTACTAGCGACGGCGGCCGTAGCTCAGGATCAGGGCCTTCCTTCTTAAGTCTAGATCCAGGCCTTAGTCACTAAATCCAATCACTGGAGAAATACCCCACATGTGCAATACAGTTTAAATAAAGCATATTTATTTTCTGATATTTATGACTTCCCCTTTCATTGACATTTCAGTGATTTCCTGTATTAATAATCTATCCAATTCCTTAGAGGAAATTAATAATAGTGAGGTTTATTATGTGGGTTGCAAAAGACACAGTCAAATCCACATCTCAAGATTTATTAGCCATCAGATTGGAGGAGGAGAATAGCTGCTTGGATTGTGTAGGAAGACTCCAGACAGAATGTTGTAACCAGTGGCATTTCTATAATAGGTACAGGGTATGCAGTGCACATGGGTCCTTCAGACAAAGCTTATGGCACTCACCCTGCGCCCAAGTTCGTACACACAAAAGGTCTCCATCAGGGGAAGAATGCCAGCACCAGAGTCCCAGGCCCAGGCACCCGACCCACTAGGACATGTCTGGGAGACTACCTAAGCTTAGACAGTTCTCCCTGTATCCCGGGAGAGCCTGCAAATCTCCCGCAAGGGACTTGAGGCCCGTGGTTTCATGGAATCCACGGCCTCAAGTCCTGCCCCCTTGCCTGGCAACACTAGCATACCAGTGTTGCTAGGGACAGGGAGGGAATTAATGACGCAATTTGCGCCATCAAGCCCCTCCCTGATCGCTATTTAAGCTAAAAACGGGTAAGTATTAGTCAAGGGGTAGGGCTTAAGCCTCACCCCCTGCATGCATCTATGGCTTCCCTCTGGGTTCTCCTGGAGGGAAGCTGTTAAAAGTCAGCAACAATGATTAACATACTTCAGCTCAGTCTTTCTGTGAATGACTTGTATTTCATTCTTTGGCCACTAGAGGCCACCTATCAGTGTTCTTCTCAGCCTCATTCACATCTCCTTTCTCTCCTGTGCCTCACTCCCACCCCAGGTCACCACAGTGGACATGGACCCATCAGATGAAATGGCTGCCTGCTTTGACTTAATGTGTGGTTATCATTCCTTTCCTATCTGTCCCCATAATGGTCAGAGACAACAATCTCAGCTGAACTGTGTACATCAGTGCAGGATAAGATTCTCTTCCACACGATCACCTATGTCACACAGCAGTCTTCCTGTATCTATGATCTGTGTTGTCACGGACTCGTCATGCCGTGTAACTTGATTGTTTATTGTAGACATGTCTATGATTAACATACTTAATACTAAAGCAATTTCAAATTACTCCAACATTCTCCTCTTCACACATATAATTAAACTGACATAGAATATAGGGCTATATGAAATACAGGAATTTACTAAGAATTAAGGACTGTATTCACATCTTGTGCTTTTTAGGTCCATATATTTAGGAAATTACCTACTATGCATGCGTGGCAGGTCATTTACGCAATCTATGTACCAGTTACGTATGTAGTTTGCCTCCATGTGGACCGCACGGAGTAGTTTAGTGAGAAAGAGGCGGCGTAAAGCTGCCTCACAAAGGGCTCTATTTACTGCAACCAAGCTCGCTGCGCCTCACAGGACCGCGGGGAGTATTTATTAATACTTACCCTTCCGCCGAGGTCCCACGACAGTCAGCGAGCCTTTTGCTGACATCGTTCTGCTCTGGAGTCCCGGCACATGTGCAGTAGCTGCCTTTTGGGACTTAGAAAATTTCAAGTCTCAAAAGGTAAAATCACTGCGCATGTGCCGGGATCAGAGCCAGACGCGCACCTGGACAGCTAAGCTTTAAAGCTTCGGTTTCTATTTTTTGTGGGTTTTTTTTATTGAATATGTTTATTAGATAGAATTTTATTAAAACTAGTTAATATATATTTTTTTTATTTTCTTTTAACTTTTAGAAAAATAGGAATTTTTGCTTAACTGTATTGAATCGGTCTACCGACATGTACCCCCCTCTTCCTCCCCCTAATAACAGTCATTAGGGGAAGGAAAAAGGGTTTACATGGGAACACTGCTGGAATACTTACCCTAACGCCATCTTCAGATGGCGTTCTTTAACGTGTCGGCAGGGATTGTTAAAATCCGCGCTAGCACTTAGCATATGCCGGCCCGCATACATTAGAGCGGACCGGCGATCAGAAGTATTAATGCGATCATTGCCATGGTTTCCATGGCGATGATAGCATTATAAATAAGGAACTCTTCATTTTCATATGATAAAGCCCACTTTTACATGAAAACGGGCTGTATCATATGAAAATGATCTTTGTAAATAGAGCCCAAAGTGTTTCAGTAGAAGTGGGAGGGATTTAGATTAGCTGGGGAGACGCGGAGAGGCAATGTCCATGTGAGGTTTCCTTCTTATTAAAGGTTACATAAGGTAGTCCTGTGACACACATAACAATGGGGGCCGGTTAGTGGCAGGACTGGTGAGTTAGGCGAATTTGGGAGTAACTTATATACATTTTTATTTAACTTTTAAATGGCCCATTAATATACTGAGCAGGTACAAGCAGTAATGAACAATTCAAATAAAATTACAACACCAAATACACAGCACTCTCCTTCAGTATAGCGATCAAGCCAATCAGAGAACCAAAAGATTTCCCGCTTAGACAAGACTTAGGGACCACTTCCAACACGGCTTTGCCACTAAAATCGTAATCGGGCATCACCTTGGCTTAAAGTATATCATGCACTATAATCTAAGCATTGGTGTCTTACTAACAACTCTACACCATCACCACTTCCCAATTTAAACATCTGGTAGGCTACACCCCATGCACCCCATCACAACCACGGAGTCTAATCTCCCTCGGGTACACTATTATACCTTGCTCCTCCTAACCTGTATATTACCACATTAATACTCTCCGATGGACATGTGACATTTTTACTATTTTACTATTGTTTCACCCCATTTACACCCCAAGTGTCATCAGACAGCAGAAGAGAACGTCTTGATGATGCAAATACCAGCAACAATATCATTTAAGCATTACCAACCATAGTGTGATTTGGGAAGATGGTCTTGTCTCCTGCTGGAGTGAAAAAGTATAGTCAACACAGCATCAGGCCCAGTTCTCTAGGGGATCATCTCTTTTAATATGTGTGGCATAAACATGTAAAGTGTCCTTCTGATACAATAAAAGTAGCCTGAGATGGTTACACAAGTTAGAGACAGGTTGGAGTAGTGTGATGTATAGCCTGCTAATTCTACCTGACTTATTTTACTGTAGATATTTATTAGCAAACCATTTTCAGATGCATTTTTAGCCATCAAGAGTGTGAGTGTCCCAAGCAGAGCAACCACTGAGAGCAGCCCACTACCCTCCTGACTCATCGCCAGTGATAAATAGTTGTCCATACAAGACATTATAGTCTATAGACAACTATTTTTGTTTTACCACTGCAAATGTTTCTGTTCCTTGCCACAGAGCCAGTCAGTGTTTCAGCACCTTGGACAGTGACATTTACCTGTAATGCAGTCTGAATAGATCTGAAATTAAATTAATAATGCAGTCAATTATTAGTAGCGAAGTCCAGCTGGTTTCCATAGATTCCTTATCTCTGATCTCTGACATTTCATTGTGCCAACTGACACAGTAAGACAGGCATTGGCAACCTTTGTTGTTGTTATACTACAGATCCCCAATGCTCTGAGTGCATAGAACATAGCTAATACCTGGAGAAGCATGATAGGAGTTGTAATTTAACTACACCAGTACCAGATTTACTAATCTGGGTGAAAGGAAAAGTGGAGATGTTGTCCATAGCAACCAATCAGATTTTAGCTGACGTTTTTTTAGCATTTAATAGGAAAGTGAGAGTTACGGCCAGATTTACTAAGCTGCAGGAAAGAAAAAAGTGCAGATGTTGCTCATAGCAACCAATCAGATTCTATATTACCAGTGCTTTTTTTGTAAGAAAAAGGTGCCGGAACTCGCATGAACTCACATGCGACCACACGACCAATCACAAGCCAAGCAGTGCCATCACAACCAGTGCGGACGAAGTACGCATGCATCAGACTCGACACACAAGCAGCCGCATGCACTGTTGTAATTATTTTGTCGCCAAAACTTTTTAAACTCGGAAAATTCGACGAAAATAGGTGCCGGAACTCCGTTCCTGTGCGTTCTATGACAAAAAAAAAGCACTGCCTATTACATACTAGAGAATGTAAGCTAGAATCAAATTGGTTGCTATGGGCAACATTTCTACTTTTCCTTTCCCGCAGCTTAGTAAATCTAGCCCCTGAAGTTCAGATGGTTGCCCAAAGCAGCAGTAGGTCATCTGTGGCCCTCAGTGACATTACTATATTTGACAGCAAAAAAATAGCAGTTTACTTGCTTTTCGCCTACTTCTTACTTTATTTTAGAGTTTCTCAAGTCTATACAGGTTACAGATCAGCAACAGAGTTGGTATGAAAAAAAGGCCTTGGGCTGGATCCAGATTTAAGTAAGTGCTTGACATGAGTTACTCCTGGGCTAAACCATGTTGATTGCAGAGGGAGTCATATTTCTTCTGTTGAAAACAGTATTAGAGTTGAGAGGTGATGTTTATTAGAGTTGAGAGGTGATGTTGAGAGAGGTGGTTTCCTATCCCAAGTCTAAATAACAGTGTAATAGTAAAGCTGGTCAGTATCTGTCTGCAGTAAGCAATTCAAAGATATATCCCTGCATGCAAAGAATACAATTAACTTGACTCCCCCTGAAATCAACATGGTTTTGCCCAGGAGTGACTCATTTCAAGCACTTTCTTAAGTCTGGATCCAGCCACTTGTCAACAAGATTAAATCCATTGTATATGATTATGTATTTCCTCAAATTACTGTCAGCTTTGTATAGTTGAGGAGATCAAACACCCTGGTCAATGAAAAAAAAAAGGTAACATCTTATTTACTTGTATATTAAGGCAGGCAGAGAAAATATACATTACTTTTGGAGGTAGTATGTGAATGGGCTTGCATAAACCAATGCATTTCCAATGAGAAGAACCCCAACTTGTGAAATAATAGAGCCACCTAGATTTCCAAAACAACATGAGAATCACAAAAGACTCAATAAGATGCCACAAGTTCATCTGATTGGTGGGGGAAATGGCCATTAAAGGTAATAGCAATGTTCTGACCAGAATGTATCATTGTAACTTGCAGGGATTAATACATTATTAATGGAAGGAGAAAAACCTTGGACAAATGAGAACATTCATTTATAGCAAAGACAAGTTTTTACTGTATTGTAAGAACTCTGGAAAAAAGTTCCAAAATTTTTTCAGAAATGACCTCAACGGAATCTTCAAGGATTCTAAGGTATGTAACATGACTATAATAATGAGCTTTTTTCTTTATCATCTATTCCTGCATTAAATTAAAGCACTGAGGTCATTAGATGATAGACTACATCATTAGCCGCATGTACTGTCAGCTCAATATACCACCATTCTCCGAAGATACCTGTGTCTATTAAATTTGTTTTCCATAACAGAACACACACATTGGACACACATAATCAGTTTAAGACTTGCTATTAAATTCTAAATTATATTGATGTGCTTCATAAACTTTGCATGATTTTATCAAATGAGATTATTAGCTAAAATTAAATAAGCATTTCAGCTCAGAGTTGCAGAAGTAAACATGTGTTAAAGTTTCAGAGTAGGGTAAGGAATCCTGTGGCTGTCCAGCTGTAACGAAAAATTGCTGACTACAGATGCATGCTGGGATTGGTAGTTTCTAAACAACTGCTCTGATTAGCCTGGGTGGTTAATGTTATTTCCTGGATTGTGTTGAGTCAGGTTAGCAGCGGTTCATAGTATTCCACAGCCCTATGATTTCTGCTGATCTCCAGAAATGGTTCAATGGATTTAATTTCTTCTAGTTCAACATTGACTTTCAAGAACTCAATGTACACAAATGAATAAACAAAGGTCAACAGCCAGAATAATGAGGTTATATAACATAGAACACGACGAGCTGCCAGAGGACGCAGATTAAAGTTTTCAATTTGAAAATAGGTAATAAAAAAAAAAGGATTGATTAAACCCGGCAGATAATTGTTTGCATATAACTTTATTTCTATATCAATGCATCCTCTGCATACATACACATCCCACCTTTCCCATAGGAAAGCATTATAACCCATCCACTCTTTCTTAAGAGACTTTACAGTTTCAACACCTTGCCAAAGAGTCTTGATTGCCATCACAAACAGGCATATTTTTCTCAGTGTAATGTATTATATAGGACAGTGGTTCTCAAACTTTCTCTGTTCAATGCCCCCTTAGGACCAGATTTACTAAGGTGCTGAAAAGTGGAAATGTTGCCTATAGCAACCAATAAGATTCTAGCTCTCACTTTCCTATTACATACTAGAAAATGTCAACTAGAATCTGATGGGTTGCTATGGGGAATATCTCCACTTTTCCTTTCCTGCAGCTTAGAATATTTGTCCCTTAGTGTCTCAGGGCTGTAATACAACGTATCTGGAACTCTGTATAGAAGAGGGGAGTGACGTTCCGTCCACAAGGAGATCCGTTGCGTAACATCAGGCGCATGTATGCACAAATATTACCTGCAAGTGGACTTAAGCAAAAGGTTTGTGTGAGTCCTGTTGCATTATTAAATCTGAATCTGGCCCGCAATAATTTTTTAAGACGCCCCTAAGCCAGAAGAAGTACAGAACAGTCCCGTTTTTTCGTTAATTAGGTCCAAACAACTTAGTAACAGTAAAATTGAGAAGCTTATCATTAATATGGGGAATATCTTAATAAAGTTGGCTAACAGAAGAAAGATAGCCCAGCACTGACGACATGTGATATCTTAGGCGCTGAGAGAAAAAAGGCAAATGAGTAAAAAGATAAGGAATTGATTCTTATGTTGGCAGTCTGGCTATTGAGCAGGGCTGGTGGCGGACTAGTGGCGGAAGAGGAAGGGGGCTGTTCTTCAGGACCAGGGCCACCACCAAGAGTTTTGGGGCTTAGGGAAAGGGCCATGACACCCCGCCCCCTATGTGATGTCACTCGTGATGATACATTAGTGGCAGAGAGCCGTGGACAGGCAGTTATGATTCACATTAGGGCCCCCATAAGGGGTGGAGCTAAGTCAACTGTCCCGCACCCGCTGCTGATGGGGGCCCGCCATCATTACAAATTTTTCCCTGCGCACCGGCCAGATGGTAACATACCGATGATGTCAGATAGGGGGCGGAGCCCGTTGGTGTGTCCCAGGCCCCACAAATTCTGAAGGCGGTCCTGATTCACATTAGTGCAGGTCCGCGCATTGGCGCTACAGCTCTCCAGCAGCAAGTATTGGTGGTAGCACACTGCTGGAGAGACAAGGGGCCGTATTCACAGATCCGTTTTATTATGTACGCAGAGATACGCACGGCCAGAACAAGGAAACACCCACCAACAACCCCGACACACCCCTCTCCCGGAAGCGCGGCCGGTGACTTACGACTCCCTAGACCACTCTGTTCTTTACGTGTGTAGGTACGTGCGTATATGTGCTCCGTCCGTGCTATTCTTTATAACCGCGCCTCCATGCGCTCATTTAGATGCCCCCCGCCCACTTTAATGTAAATGTTTCCGTGCGTCTGACTTCCATGCGTATGTCCCCAAGTGCGATTCACATGTACGTCCGTTAGGCACTTACGCAATTATATTAAGTTACTACGCCTGTGCAGTTGATCCGATCCTAAAAATACGCACGCAACTCCCCTCGAAAACGGATCTCTGAATACGGCCTAAGGTGGGTAAGTGGCTCCCCTCTCTCTCTCCAGCAATCCCCCTTCCCCCTCCGATGACGCCCCTGCTCTGTCTTAGGCTGGGTTATTGGTCTACCATAGTTTTTCTTTACAATAAGCTGACGGGCAATCCCCTCCATCCTCTATCCTTACTATAATGACTTCTATAATTACTATGCTGAACATATTGTGATATTCCCTAATGGAACACTGGTGATTTTTCCAAGAAAACAGACGTTTCTTCAGAGGATAGCTTGGTGCAATGCTCCTTTCACTGTCCTTAGAAAGTGTGAACTCTATTCTGTGATTGACGCTGGCTGAGAGCCTTGTGCTATCAATGAAGAAAGTCTTAAAAGCCAATTCAATGAAATCTCATCCTACTTCCCATAGTGACATTGTACCTGTCTGTTGTGGTTGTAACAAAGTAAAATCAAGAAGTCAGCATGAGATTCAGCTAGAAATGTTAAACTGATTGTTCAAGGTTTAGTTGGGACAAGACAGAAGGACGACATAATGACTGGAAGTGATAGCATTAAATACATTACTCATCGGCTGAGGAGGGAGGAACGTTTTGGGAATAGAGAGTTACCTGCTCTGCACAATTTAGCAATTCACTGTTGTATTTGCTGGAGACTGCGAGTTGCTGGCAAAATGATCCTGAAGTATATGGTGATGGCGGAATTCAGAAGTTAGTTAATACGAAAAAATAGAACACAGTTACACAACTTCCATACATAATTGACATTTTTGGTAAGTCGTGTATAAGAATAATAATAAAAATAATAATAATAATAATAGAAATAATAATAATAATAATAATAATAATAATAATAGAAATAATAATAATAATAAAAGAAATAATTA
>WWET01000358.1:381417-393526 GCA_011038615.1 Limnodynastes dumerilii
TAGTAAAGCTGGTCAGTATCTGTGTACAGTAAGCAATTCAAAGATATATCCCTGTATGCAAAGAATACAATTAACTTGACTCCCCCTTGAAATCAACATGGTTTTGCCCAGGAGTAACTTTCCTCTCTTATTTTTATGCTCCTTCTTAAGTCTGGATCCAGCCCTAATTCAGCATCAGGGAGATTGCAGACACTTTAGGGAGTCAGGGAGATCACCCACTCTTCAGTGAGTCTTCCTGATATTTAGGGAGAGTTGGAAAATATGCTTATTGTCTTTGTAGATTTGTATGATGACCTTCAGCTATAATAGATAGCGAGATGAGGGTCAGGAGTGTGTGCAAGGTTAACACTGAGTACTGTATTAATTATCTATGGTTTATGTTTTGAAGTATGAGGTGTAGTGGTCCTTTAATCCCCTTTTTGAAAGTTTTTCCACTGAACAATAACTGTTCTAAATAGAAAGTGTATTTAGGACACACAATCTGCTGGTTAAGTAGACCAAACTATGAAAGCTTTGTTGCTATTTTAAAAACGAGGATCAGCATTGAAACTCAAAGCGAAAAAAGCAACTAATCTCAGCAGAAAATCAATTTAAACAGAAAACTTTTGTCGAGATTACTGAGCGCTGAGACTCTGCCGCTCTTCATGTTCTTACAGTTAGACAGTTTCTTAAAATGTGAGGGAGTCTGACAGCTTCAGTAGACTTTAAATTGCTCTAAACCCATTAAAAAGCATAAACAAACAGCCTGCAGCAGTGTAAATCAAGACTAGCGTTCTCACCCCAGTAATATAAAACTCTCTTATTGTATTAGAAAGCTAACCTACACTGGCTTCAATTTCACACCACTAGCATCATTCCTCAACCTCTTAAAAGGTTTTAGAGAATAATACATGACCTGAAAATTACTGAAATGTTTTTATTAATGGATTTGTTTTCTTGCCCATGGCCCTTCCAGAACTTCTAGTTCATTTAAGAGTAAAATCGTGAAATCAAGGCAACCCTGGATCAATGGAAGATTTACGAGAAAAATATGGCAGAACTAGGAAGAAACGGTGAAGATGTCACAACCTCCCTCTATATGTTGCGAGTCCCCGACTGTCCCTATTTCGAATGAGAGACCTCGCAGAAATTCTGAATATTTTTTTACGAATAGATGAGTATGCGATTTGCATACTCACCCATTCATTTTCGGGAGCACCGCCGCCGGCAGGGGCGTTTTAAGAAGTGAGGGGGCAGAATTTGCACATGGGCCCCCCCAACCCCTTACCTGAGAACGGACTGTCCAGATTTGCGGGTCAAAAAGGGGGTGGGGCTTAACGGCACCGTAATTTGGCATCTATTTCTTCCCTCTGGAAGAGATTAGAGGGAAAAAATAGATGCTGAATGGCCCCTCTTCCACTGCCAACCCTGGATGCATGCCACAGGGCCCCCTGTTCTGAGGGGCCCGTGTGTACTGCACACCCTGCACCCATTACAGATACGCCTATGGCCGCCAGACCACCGGAGAGTAACCCTCTGCAGGGACTTAGGGTTAGCCTGCAGGGAAGGGGAGGGGGGGGACTTAGGGTTAGGCTGCTGGTGGGGGGATTTAGGGTGAGCCTGCGAGGGGGGGAGACTAAGGGTTAGGGAGTGGGGTTGCTTACCTTTCGGAGCAAAGTGTTTAGTGCTCCGGAGATCGATTGCTATGCCTCATCGAGGCATAAGCAATCGATATCCCGGCCAGTTCAGAACTGACTGGGAGCAAATGACCCTATCGAAAAAGGGCCGTTCGCATGGGTGACCCACACTCCCTCTATCTGTTGCATGCACAGTGTGGATGCCGGCCAGTGGCCGCTCGGCACCCGTGCAGGCAGTTGTCAGAGATTGGTAGCTTAAGGCAGCACTCAGCATTCTCTTTAGCTTTGTCTTAACCTGTCAGTCTCTGACAGGCTGGAGTTACGTGGGTGCAGGTTGGACAGCAACCAAGAGGCCCCTAGCAGCTGCAACCCCTACTCCCACGTGTGCGATAAGCATGCATCAGCCGCTTGGAAAAAGGTGGAAAATTCTCACATTTCTTTCTTATGAATGGTTACTTAAAGAAGGCCTATAGCACTATTAAGCACCATAAGGATCCTAAAAATGGGAGTGGATTAGGAGACAGGTCAGGGGAGTTACGTGCGGATACTGCCACTTATAACTCATTCTGATCTGTGAAAACGTTCCGGAGTGTCCAGGCTTCTGTAAAGGGGAATCGATCGCAAGGGTTGGTTATATACCACATTTTGCTACGGAGCACGTACACTTGCTTTCAGTACAGATCTGTATTAATATATAAATATTTATATACCTGACACATAGTTATATATATATATCCACACATTCTTTCCCACAAAACTCACAGATGGAAGACCTGGGTCTAATTAAAACTAGATAGCGCTGGGAAAGACACCATAAATATCTGGTGTGTGGTGTGTGCTGTGTGTGTGACGACTGAGGCCAGCTTAGTGGCCTCTACACAAGAGAGAGTACTGTGGATTTAATTACATGCATGGACCTGGGACATTATAAGCTGCTGTTTATGTTTGAATGCTAAACTTTAACAGTTGTTGCATACCTCATCCTGACCAATAAAGTACAGCAACATGGTTCAGCCACCCTGTGTGAGCAGCATCTATTGTCCATGCAGCTCTTTGGTATCAACACAACCCATGTCATGTATTTGTGTCTGTTGGTATTAAATGATTAAACTGTCTCTGAATTACGGTAGGACTTTAAAGGAGAAATATATTTTTCTGTTTTTTTTCTTTCCTCAGCATTCCAATTAGCAAGTTATTTGCAGGTGTGGGAGCCTGTCATATCTTTCCTTCTAGTAGCAGAGAAACATTTAATAGCGCACGTGTGGCCTATAACATGTCTGTTAAAATTAGGACAGAATTCAGTTTGCAAACCCCACTCCCACACAGTCTATTTCTGTCGTCTGTAGCATCCTTCATACAAACAGCAAAGCAGGAAAAGAAAACACAGTATCTTAGCATATTAAAGTAAGAAAATAGAAAACAAATACAAAGAATTCAAACACTGAGGACCAGAACGGCTTAAATTCTGTACATTAGCCTCCGATCCAGAGTTCCATCCGTGCAACAGGAGTGCACGCCACCTGCACTTACCAGGGGCATTTTTAGAAATGAAGGGGCTCGTGTGCAGACCCCCCCAAATGGCCTACCCTCCCCAGATGGGCCCCCCTCTTCTCCCTCCCAACCCCATCCCTACCAGCCTACCGTACCCAACAGTGCACTGCACATGGGCGTCACATGGGGATGTCAGGCGTGCGTGCACTGCGCAGCCTCACGCTCTGCAAACAGAAGAGTGCACGCACGCCTGACATCCCCACCGTGTGTATAGATATAGTTGGGACTGGGAGCCTCCCTTGGTAGATACGCTACTGGCACTTACCTCACAGGTATGAGCCTTCCGTATGCAGGACCCTACCGTTAGTCTCCGCGTGCAGAATTATGGATCATACGTACATATCTCATACACGCGGTAAGTGGGCATGCAGAGCGCGCAATTCTACATCAGACGGATGCCATCTCATGCAGAATTCCGTTGTACTGTGCAAGTGCAGTATAGAATGACAGGAGACTTAAGCCTCTTATCGTTATTTTTGTGGATTCATCCAGAATCACACATTTAATTTTGTAATGCTATAAACACCTGCGCTCTCTCTCTATATGCCAGGACTCACACACACAGCTCATTTCCAGAAATGAACTACAATAACTACAATCAGGGCTGTCGGCAGAAGTGTTGGGGACTGGGGCACATCCACGGCACTCCCGTCCCCTATGTGACATCACCTGTGACATCACATAGAGGTGGAGCGCCATGGACCTGCATTAACAGCGAGCTGATGCAGAGGGAGCGCCTAACAATTGTTAGCTCAGTAGTTAAAGCATAGTCATACCACCCACCTTTCTTGATCCCAGTGGGACAGTTATGATTGCAGCGTACCACCCAACACTAGTAAAACCGAGAACGGAACAACTAAGACCAACCTCTGGTCCTGCATACTCTCCAACATGACCCATTCCATTAGGTACAAAATACTCTGCTCCTCAGTTTTCAACTGTCAGTTACTATGGTAACCTCCTTTGTTGAAGAGGCAAATAGTTTTTTAAACATCAGTTATTTAATTTAAACCCGGTGAGTGACAGTTGGAAGCTCAGGAACGGTTTAAATGGTAGCTAATGGAATGGGTCATGTTGAAGGGTCTGGTCCTGCCCTAGATCCGCCAATGGCAATATACAAACCCCATCCATTCCCATCAAAAGTCTGCCCATTTTTTCATGAACACCGCCTCTTTTGGCTCAGCCAAAATTAAATTTAGTAAAAATAAACAAAATAAAACCTTATCGGAACAAATTGCAGTCCCCCAAATTTGGGATAGTTGGGGGGTATGTTTCTGATGACTGTTCCACTGTTCCGCCTGCCCTCCAATTTGTCCCGATGGCAGAGGGTTTTTTTTGTTTTTTTAATTACTATTTTAATTTTTGTCCTGTGTCCACACCAAAAATAGACTCATAGGGCCAGATTTACTAAGCTGTGGGTTTGGAAAAGTGGAGATGTTGCCTACAGCAACCAATCAGATTCTAGCTCTCACTTGCCTATTACATACTAGAGAATGTCAGCTAAAATTTGATTGGTTGCTATGGGCAACATCTCTACATTTCCAAACCCGCAGCTTAGTAAATCTGGCCCATGGATTCATACACCTGGAGAGCCATATATTGACTAGATGTGATCTAGGACTTAAATTGGAAACTTGGATTGTGAGAGGAGCTCATTACAACCCAAGAGCCTGTCACAGTTACACAATAAGAGCAACAACAGACAGGTCAGTCTATACTTTCCAACCAAGAAACAACTAAATGTAGCCACTTAAGATCTGATAGACTGACCCTTTGCTCAAGCAGCTGCATTCTATTTAATGTTATTAGACCGGATGCAAATGTAAGAAATATGGGCTTTTTCCGCATCTCAATACAACACATGCGCACACATACGGCTTCCAGCACGGATCGGGATTCCTAGGACCCAGGTTTCCACGATGGAAGCCGTTCCAATGGCTTGGTGAATAGACTTTCACATCAGCCCCTTGGGTTCCTTTGAAAATGTAACTCAATAAAGGAGACAAGTTATGTGCATGGTGGAAGAAATCAGGAACCCTTAAAGATGAAAATAATGAAATAAAAGGGGCACGGGAATCTCTCCACAATGTCATTATCAGTCCAAGCAAGTTTGCTGAACCATAAACAATGCATGGCAAAGCAACATGTCTATACTATTGCCCTGGTGCGTGTTCTCTTCATTGGGTCATGCTTATCCAATCTACCCTGCATGTCCTGGAGTCATAGGTCAATTCCGCAACATAGGATTCATAATTACCCTTCTTGAAGGGCCCTTTGACCTGAAAAGAGGTTATAGCAACAACAAGGCACACATTCAGTCTGTGCAGAGGTAAAAATGACTGACGTCTGTCCTGGACTGATAACTCTTTCATGTCACAGAGGAGGTCACTAAGGATCGCAGGATTTCTAAGAATCTTGTTACGTCTCCTGCCTGTACCTGCATGTCTAGATAACGTCCAGACACTGGTGTCCTATTGTGAAACTTCTGCTGATTTCACAAGTACAATAGGTTTATTCCATTTTGCATTATATGAAAGCAATGTAGTGTATGATGTCCAACTGGTAATAATAAAAAATATGATTAAAGCGCAAACAGTCCGAGAAAATAGAGATGCGGGATGGAGGTATCTTCTCAAGCTGTGTCTGTACAAGATGTAACCCTTTCTTTTAAAGTATCTATTTTATCTTTTCTTTATTACGAACATTCTAGTGCAGTATTATAACCTTCTTTCTACAGTTACAGCATTGTCAGAAAGGGCTGAATTGTTCCATGATCTCATATTGTCTGTCTTAAAGTGGAGAACGATGAAACTTGTGGTATTGTTTTCTTACAAGAGAACTTGGAATTAAGAGCTCCAACATCTTGTGCCGAGACAACAGACAAGAGACTCGATCCTAAGATCTGAAAATTCCAATTGCACGGATAGGAAAACATTCCTTTTTTGGTAATGTGGCGCATTCACAAAAAGGGCAGTACCAAAGTGGAATTCTAAGCTAGAGGATTCAGATCCATCCTGGTACTAAATCTGATGACAAAGCAGGAAGTGGAAGTGCTTCAGCCCTTATGTACAAACCAGACTTCCTCACATTTTACATGTGGACAGTGCGGGAGACTGAACGGGTAGTGAACACAGATAGCTATGGCCACAGTGGCAGCAGCGATCTGCATCTGGTCCCTAGCTTCCAGAACTAAACCAATGACCTATAAAGTGGCATTACTACTTGTGTCTGTACCAATGACCTATAAAGTGGCATTACTACTTGTGTCTGTACCAATGACCTATAAAGTGGCATTACTACTAGTCACTGTACCAATGACCTATAAAGTGGCATTACTACTTGTGTCTGTACCAATGACCTAGAAAGTGGCATTACTAGTAGTCACTGTACCAATGACTTATAAAGTGGCATTACTACTAGTGTCTGTAAAAATGACCTATAATGTGGCATTACTACTAGTGTCTGTACCAATGACCTATAATGTGGCATTACTACTAGTGTCTGTACCAATGACCTATAAAGTGGCATTACTACTAGTGTCTGTACCAATGACCTATAAAGTGGCATTACTACTTGTGTCTGTACCAATGACCTATAAAGTGACATTACTACTAGTCACTGTACCAATGACCTATAAAGTGGCATTACTACTTGTGTCTGTACCAATGACCTATAAAGTGACATTACTACTAGTCACTGTACCAATGACCTATAAAGTGGCATTACTACTTGTGTCTGTACCAATGACCTATAAAGTGACATTACTACTAGTCACTGTACCAATGACCTATAAAGTGGCATTACTACTTGTGTCTGTACCAATGACCTATAAAGTGACATTACTACTAGTCACTGTACCAATGACCTATAAAGTGGCATTACTACTTGTGTCTGTACCAATGACCTATAAAGTGGCATTACTACTTGTGTCTGTACCAATGACCTATAAAGTGGCATTACTACTTGTGTCTGTACCAATGACCTATAAAGTGACATTACTACTAGTCACTGTACCAATGACCTATAAAGTGGCATTACTACTTGTGTCTGTACCAATGACCTATAAAGTGACATTACTACTAGTCACTGTACCAATGACCTATAAAGTGGCATTACTACTTGTGTCTGTACCAATGACCTATAAAGTGACATTACTACTAGTCACTGTACCAATGACCTATAAAGTGGCATTACTACTTGTGTCTGTACCAATGACCTATAAAGTGACATTACTACTAGTCACTGTACCAATGACCTATAAAGTGGCATTACTACTTGTGTCTGTACCAATGACCTATAAAGTGACATTACTACTAGTCACTGTACCAATGACCTATAAAGTGGCATTACTACTTGTGTCTGTACCAATGACCTATAAAGTGACATTACTACTAGTCACTGTACCAATGACCTATAAAGTGGCATTACTACTTGTGTCTGTACCAATGACCTATAAAGTGACATTACTACTAGTCACTGTACCAATGACCTATAAAGTGGCATTACTACTTGTGTCTGTACCAATGACCTATAAAGTGACATTACTACTAGTCACTGTACCAATGACCTATAAAGTGGCATTACTACTTGTGTCTGTACCAATGACCTATAAAGTGACATTACTACTAGTCACTGTACCAATGACCTATAAAGTGGCATTACTACTTGTGTCTGTACCAATGACCTATAAAGTGACATTACTACTAGTCACTGTACCAATGACCTATAAAGTGGCATTACTACTTGTGTCTGTACCAATGACCTATAAAGTGACATTACTACTAGTCACTGTACCAATGACCTATAAAGTGGCATTACTACTTGTGTCTGTACCAATGACCTATAAAGTGACATTACTACTAGTCACTGTACCAATGACCTATAAAGTGGCATTACTACTTGTGTCTGTACCAATGACCTATAAAGTGACATTACTACTAGTCACTGTACCAATGACCTATAAAGTGGCATTACTACTTGTGTCTGTACCAATGACCTATAAAGTGACATTACTACTAGTCACTGTACCAATGACCTATAAAGTGGCATTACTACTTGTGTCTGTACCAATGACCTATAAAGTGACATTACTACTAGTCACTGTACCAATGACCTATAAAGTGGCATTACTACTTGTGTCTGTACCAATGACCTATAAAGTGACATTACTACTAGTCACTGTACCAATGACCTATAAAGTGGCATTACTACTTGTGTCTGTACCAATGACCTATAAAGTGACATTACTACTAGTCACTGTACCAATGACCTATAAAGTGGCATTACTACTTGTGTCTGTACCAATGACCTATAAAGTGACATTACTACTAGTCACTGTACCAATGACCTATAAAGTGGCATTACTACTTGTGTCTGTACCAATGACCTATAAAGTGACATTACTACTAGTCACTGTACCAATGACCTATAAAGTGGCATTACTACTTGTGTCTGTACCAATGACCTATAAAGTGACATTACTACTAGTCACTGTACCAATGACCTATAAAGTGGCATTACTACTTGTGTCTGTACCAATGACCTATAAAGTGACATTACTACTAGTCACTGTACCAATGACCTATAAAGTGGCATTACTACTTGTGTCTGTACCAATGACCTATAAAGTGACATTACTACTAGTCACTGTACCAATGACCTATAAAGTGGCATTACTACTTGTGTCTGTACCAATGACCTATAAAGTGACATTACTACTAGTCACTGTACCAATGACCTATAAAGTGGCATTACTACTTGTGTCTGTACCAATGACCTATAAAGTGACATTACTACTAGTCACTGTACCAATGACCTATAAAGTGGCATTACTACTTGTGTCTGTACCAATGACCTATAAAGTGACATTACTACTAGTCACTGTACCAATGACCTATAAAGTGGCATTACTACTTGTGTCTGTACCAATGACCTATAAAGTGACATTACTACTAGTCACTGTACCAATGACCTATAAAGTGGCATTACTACTTGTGTCTGTGTCACAGGAGAGGGTCCTGTCACTATAGCATCACAGGAGAGGGTTCTGTCACTATAGTGTCACAGGAGAGGGTCCTGTCACTATAGTGTCACAGGAGAGGGTCCTGTTACTATAGTGTCACAGGAGAGGGTCCTGTCACTATAGTGTCACAAGGGAGGGTCCTGTCACTATTGTATCATAGGAGAGGGTCCTGTCACTAAAGTGTCATAGGAGAGGGTCCCGTCACTATAGTATCACAGGAGAGGGTCTTGTCACTATAGCAGAGCTGTAGGAGTCTGTCCCTGCAGCTCTGCTATAGTGATCAGATGTTGCTGGACTGAAAGGTGAGTATTGGGGGAGGGAGCTGCTGGGTCAGAATCCGGTTCAAGAGTCCTTTTAGCCGGTACAGACCATTAAAAAATGGTACTGTGCCTGCTAAATAGGTACAGTTGGAGGGTATGCTAGAGTGATGAGAGCAATTTATTAATTTCATAGCTGCCAACCTCTCATTTATTCCCCCCAGGAGATCTGGGAAAGCTGCTGGAATGAGGCAGGGCTTGATCACTCACTTTTATGCAAATTATGTCATGAAGCCCCACCCCTGTCTATCAATGCCACTATCCATACTGTTACTAGGGTGGGGTGTGGCTTGATAATGCAAATTACATAATTAGGCCACACCTATCCTTAGTAAAGCTAGTTTCACAGTATTGATAGACAGGGGAACAATCAATACTCATCAGCTCAATCCCATTACGGGAGATTTGCTGGCTCTCCTGGGATGCCCAAATTTTGGCGCTTAGCAACCATTATTAATATACAGTGGCATTGTGTACGAACTATTATAACAAAGTCTATGTCAGCGCTAAGAGATGTAGAGATACTAGTAATTATGTAGAAGATGTCAAATGGCCTTACTGTTTTGCTAAACAATATGCCCATTGTCATCTTTCTGCGACTATAATATATTAAGTGGTAGAAATGTCATAAGCAGTTATTTCTGCTGCAAAGTAACATCCGTGCTGTCAAAATCTAATAAAATATAAGTTATTTTTTGGCCTATAATCTTCTTTTAAAGTCCGCAACCACAAATCAGCTGTTAATAGAAGCAGGCGTGATTTATAATTTATGTGGATTCAAAACTCTGCCTTCCCTATGCAGATGGCAACGGACACAGAGTAACCTTGAAAGGCAGAACGGAAAAGGCCAATGTCACAAGTGATAGGACCCACTATTAGTATTTCATTCTGACAGGCTGGAAATAGGTCTGTCAGCATTCAGCGTTACCACCTGAACTGTGGCCTTCATCTCGGTCAGAGTGGTGCATTTTCTCATACTGAAGTGATTTCCATCAAGAAGAAAAGTGCCTAAATAGTAGACGGCAGCAGAAAGCAGGTGAGTTATCACTTTTGCTGATAGAGAATTGGAGGTGGTGGAGGTGGGTGCTAGGATTTGATGAACAACCTTTATGGAGTTAACTTCTACACTGCTGGAATGTACACCAGACAGGTGGGGATGGGCTGTATCAAAGCAAGATCGAACATTTCTCATATGTGGTATTTTAGGTGAGAGATCTTTTGCTCTATATCCTAGAGTTGGTGCTGTTTCTGAAACTTGTATCCCAGAGATGATGAAATAGAGAACTGGAAATTCTCATAAAAATAGGTAAAATAATTGTATCCTGTCTAGATGTAGAGACATGTATACAGCTCATGGCCAAATAATTGCTATTAAAGGATTCAAGAGACATGTGCAAATGCGGTGGGAGTCCCTGCTACGATGGTTGTCTCTATTTCGAATAGCAGCCATTTTGGATAATTTTTTTGGAATGGGGTGGTATGCAGATCGACATACTCACTCATTCATTTTTGGAAGTGAAGCCGGTCCCGCTGCAGGAGAGTTGAGTAACTCCGGGGACTTTTAGTGTTAAGGGGAAGATTAAGGTAAGGCTCTGGGGAGGGGAGGTTAGGCTTAGGGCTGTGGAAGGGGAAAGTTAGGATTAGGATCAGGCTGTGGGGAAGGGAGACTTAGGGTTAGGCTGTAGGAAAGGGGGGGTAAGGGACAGGCTGCGGGGAAGGGAGGTTTAGGGTAAAAGAAGGGGAGGGTTAAGGTAAGGATTAGGGAAAGGGTGGGGATACTTACCATTCGGAGCACTGTGATCGGTGCTCCGGGGATCGATTGCTTTGCCTCTGCGAGGCAGAAGCAATCGATTTCCCAGTCAGTTCAGAACTGGCTGGGAGCAAACAGCGCTATCTACACCCAAATGGGCACTCATCGTGTGTCGTAGATGCTTTTGTAAAAGTGGGGCGTGCTAAATGTGTAATTCAAGTACCCACACAACGGTGCCTTTGGATTGCAAGCAATTATGGCTCCTAGTGTTGGTGATGGTTCGATGTGGTGATCAGTTTACAGCAAACCTTAACCTTCCCCTTTTTGCAGCCTAATCCTAACCTTCATCAGCCCACCACAGCCCATCCCCACACCCCATTGCAGACCACGCCGCAGACCGATTAGGAGCGGGTACTCAATCGAACTAGGGCCGTTAGCTTAAAATTGCATTTCCGATCGGAATAGTCGCAATACGCAATTCAGCTGTCAGCTGTATATGTGTTGAATGTTGTCCATTTGGATGGGCAACTGCATTCCAGCATACTGAAGCTATGCCTAACGAAGCTACGTATCCAAATACATGGGGCACATGAGTAGGATAGGACAGGGTAATGGTGACTGTAAATGAAAGTTCAGTTTATTGCGAGCGCCTGTGTCAGAATGTAAATGTCACAAAATAATTGCAAAAAATACTTTTCACTTTTAATAAAAGCATGAAATGTTTATTCTTACTGTATTTAAAAATGTTTTTGCAGGGGCGTTTTAAGATTTGGGGGGGCCCTTGTGCAGGATTTGTACATGGGACCACACCCCTCACCCCCACGGCACCCCTGAGCCACACACCCCATCGGTA
>WWET01000358.1:393858-404791 GCA_011038615.1 Limnodynastes dumerilii
CTCCCCCACCCACAAAAAAAAAAAGATAGAAAAAGGGCAGAGTGTGTGCCACCGGGCCCTCATGCACTGCACACCCTGCACCAATTATAGATACGCCAATGAACACTTGCACAATACGTGCAGCGATGTCTGACACTTTGTAATGTGTTAAAAGTGTCACATCCTAACGCAAGGATCTGAAATAGGTTTGCGTCAGGTAAGCGCCCTGGATTTGGGGTAAATGTTTTGGCATTAATAGTTCTTCTTAAGATCTGGACCAGGCGCACTTGCTTGGACACATCCTTACTGTACATTGAATTTGTCCCTCTACCCTTTCCCTTCCTCAACATGACCCTCAGAATGCATGCAAAGGGCCAGATTTACTAATCTGTGGGTTTGGAAAAGTGGAGATGTTGCCCATAGCAACCAATCAGATTTTAGCTGACATTCTCTAGTATGTAATAGGAAAGTGAGAGCTAGAATCTGATTGGTTGCTATGGGCAACATCTCCACTTTTCCAAACCAGCAGCTTAGCAAATCTAGCCCAAAGAGTCAAATAGGATTAGTTCACATCGGATGGAGTGGGCATTGCCACATGAGGCTTGTCCCATATTGAACGATATGTCTTTTTTTCCCTTATACATTACAGTATACTACTCTGAGCTTGCACAAGGAACATAGCTGCATTGAATTTGTGATCCACTCACAGCATGTACAGTACAGACGAGCTGCTTTGCTTCTTTTCTGTGTTTCTAACAAGCTGAATGGCTGCTTTGTATTTGGTTTCCATTTTCCCTTTAACCTTCCTATGGATTAAAAAAACAAATAAGCAGCTAATATTAAACAGAAAAAACGGAACCGGTGTTTTAATGATTACATGTCCAAGTATTTACTTAATTACAATTCCAGGGCTGCATCCTTCTAACACTGTCTCTTTTCTAAAGCATATTTAAGGATGTCATTAAGAGCAGGCTAATTAAAATGCAAAAGGGACAAGTCTACCAAGCTGGGTGACCTGGAGAACTCAGCAGACTGTACTTGACATTGCACCATATCAGTCAGTTGGACAGAGAGATGGGCCTCAGCGGGCAGCCCTAATGATACGTGCCCCAATGACTAATATTTTGATTGGTGAAAAATCTATGCAGCAAAATAATTTTTCTACCTTGGGTTAATGAATATGTCAAATAGGGAAAATGACTTGTTTGAAAGTAAATTGCTAGAATCTATACTTAGAAAAAGCTGCTGCAGCTTCTGCAGACAGACCCCTGGCTTGTTTCCCGTCTCCTGCCTCTTTGTTATTTACAAATGTCCTGTTCTTGTTACGCTCTATTATTATTTATAGAAAACATAACAATGCGCCGTGAAAAATCTCCACCCTCCTGATCAAAGCAATGCATCAAATTGATGGTGGAGGTGGTTATGGGAGTCAAAGGATTGTTTGCAGGAAAGGATGCAAACAACGATACCTTGGTGTATAGACAAAATTGTTGAAGAAAAAAGCCAAATTGATGTGAATCGTAGAACTGATGGCATAACAGAAGTATCAATAATAAGAACGAAACGGGATATAGAATATTGATGGGACTGGTGGGATGGGGTCCCAGTTGCATAAGATATTAGGGATTTTTTGGATGGATAGTGTGCTCCAACAGAACCATAAAACAAGGAGGAGAGGAGAGAATACATTAACCTATAAATTAGAACAAGATATATGAAAGGGGAGAAACCTCAAAGCAGCCTAACCCTAAGTCTCCCTTCCCCACAGCCTGATCCTAACCCTAACTTTCCCCTTCCACGGACTTTGAGAAAGGACTCAGCATGAGTCTGAAACGCGTCACTTGGGCAGCACACAAGACCAGCGTTCATCTCCAGGCCAGCAGTGACGGTATTGTGACTTCTCTTCACCCTGGTACCATTAACATCAGAAGCGGCTTCCACGTACCTCCTGCCTTTTCTCCACCTACCCGGTATGAACTTTGGCCCATTTTAGATGAATTTTATATGAAGGATTGTTGTTAATAAATTGTTATTTTTTTCAATTTGTTTCTCCCCTTCATATCCCCGAGAGGGGAAGAAAAAACCTTCATCATTATTCCAGCATTGAACATTTATCCCTTATAATCACACATTTGGGTAACTACAACAGACAATTTCTACTGTGGGTCCTCCAGCACTTTGAGGTCCCCTTTCATATATCTTGTTCTGCTATTTGGGGATTGAGACATCCCTTGGAGAGAACCCTCAACAGCACAGAGTTGGTGCGCAGATCCCCCTCTATATAATTTTTTAACCTATAAATTAAATGGGGTAAATTTAGGTAAATATGTAATGGAGAAGGATTTGCTTGTAGATAATAGACTTAGCAATAGTGCTCAATGTCAAGCAGCAGCTGCAAGGGCCAATAAAGTATTAACATGCATAAAAAGGGGCATAGATGCAAGTGAAGATAGTGTAATTTTGTTGCTATATAAATCATTGGTAAGGCCTCATCTTGAATACGGAGTTCAGTTCTGGGCATTACTCCTTAAAAAAAGACCTCTTGGAACTAGAAAGGGTTCAGAGAAGGGCGAAAAAATTGATAAAGGGTATGTAGTCATTGGGCCAGATTTATTAAGCTGCAGATTTGGAAAAGTGGAAATGTTGTTCATAGCAACCAATCAGATTCTAGCTCTCACTTTCCTATTATATACGAGAGCTAGAATCTGATTGGTTGCTATAGGCAACATCTCCACTCTTCCAAACCTGCAGCTTAGTAAATCTGCGTCTAGAAAAGAGGAGATATATACTATATACAAATACATATACAAATACTATATACAAATAAATATACATATACATACATATATACAAATACATATACAAAAATACATACACATATACTATATACAAATACATCAAGGGTCAATACAGAAAACTTTTATGGGAACTTTTTACCCCAGGGAATGTACACAGGACACAGGGTCACCCATTAAGGTTAGAGGAGAGTAAGTTCACAACCAACAAAGGAAAGGGTTCTTTACAGTAAAGCCAGTCAAGATATGGAATTCACTGCTAGGGAAGGTTGTGATGGCAGATTCACTTGATATGGTTAAAAAAGAGTTAGAGGGTTAGATACATTTTTAGCAGAAAAGACCTCCCGGGGTTACCAGGACCGTTAATTTAAATGAAGGACAGTAGTGGAGCCAGGGAGAAATAGGACGGTCATCTTGGGTCAGCAGGGATTTTTTTCAGATTGCAACAGATTGGAGGTTGCTTCATCTGGATCAATTTCAATTATAAAGATAGGGATCGCAGGAGATCCATAATAGGTTGAACTTGATGGACTAGTGTCTTTTTTCAACCTCATCAACTATGTAACCTGGAATAAAAATCAATAGAGTTTACTAATCATTAAAAATCTATAGTCCAATAAAAAATATTAAATAACTTGTACAAAACATAAACAAGAACACTCTGCAGATGGTATACTCCTTCTAAGTGCAAAGAATAGAAGAACTGAAGCGGTCTGGGAAGCTCTACAGCTCTACAAGAAGCGATGGACAGTCCATGTAGGATCTGTGAGATGCCGCTTAGCGCGGGGATGCCACACTGCGAGGATCGAGAGCCAGAGCCACAACGCGTTTCGGGCATTGTGTCCTATCACTAGTGATAAAGGGCAGGACACCCTTATAGTGGGTCAACTTGGTTATTAGAATAATTGTTGATGAGTTTACACAGCTCTGTACAACACCAAACATGGACAGCCAGATCGAGGCGTAGGTCAGGCTTGGTGTGCCAGTGACTTGGGGCCTCATTTACTAAGGTTGCCAGAGATTGCAGTAGTTTACCCGCGATTTTCAAGTCTCCGGATGTACTAAAGCAAAATCTCCACAAACTCTCCGTAGATAAGTGGGGACTTAAATCTCCGGTGTTTAAATCTTTCTGGCAATTTTTTGCATCCGGAGCATACAAATCTTTGGATTTTCTAAGGGGAGACTTTCAAAATCGCTGGTGTTTGGGCTTAAAGTCTCCCGGAATAAATCTCAGGGGGGGTCAGTGGAGACTTTGCTAAAATCGGTGGCAAATGGTCCATGTAATCATGTGTCAGGGTATAAAAGTAAGGTGTAAATGTATTTCAGCTGCTTGTTTAGACTTAAACAAAAGCTATGGCTTTTTGTATAAGACTGCACATATGCCTACATAGACATGGATATGCATACACTAGCATAAACAGAGCATATGCATAGTCATACAAAGATTCCATAGTCAGATAGATGCATTGAATAATACAGCTAGAGCAGCTATTGAGTTACAGATACAGTATCCCAGATAAATGAAACTATATAATAGTAGAATTATATATATTTTTTATCTACCATACACAACATTTTTATTTACAGATTCCTATGACAACTCTCAATTTGCTTTAAAGCAAACTCAGGCTATTTACATTGAAACAAGCATTTTCCCATAGATAACATTACATTAATACAAATAGCATTTAAATAGTTTCCTGTGTGTGAAGTCTCACCAGTTCAAGTCAAACGCCAGCGATTTTGATAAAAAAAAAAAAATCCCTATACTTTACATTACAGTGAAAAAAATCGCCAGAGTTTCAAAATCGACATTCAAAATCGCCTTTTAGTAAATGCTGAGATTTAATTCTCAAAGTCGCCCCTCAACACAGGCGATATCAGGCGATTTGCTGAGGCGATTTAAAGCTCCCCTTAGTAAATCTGACCCTGGGGTGCTGGAAGGGGATCTCTGACACCTAAGCAGTAAAACAGATCAGGCAGTTATCTGCACAGTTGCAGAGCGGCCGCTCTGTGTTGACTGGACCGTGCGGATCTATACACATACGTCAACCATTGATCACACTATGAATGCACTGTCCTTGTGTACTTGACAGCAGAGCCGCCATTGGGGGGGAGGAAATATGGGCAGTGACAGTATCCTGGACATATGCTCTGGGAATGGCGGACCTGGAGGTCAGCCCAATAGCAGCAGACTTCTTGAGAACAAGTCCATCTTGCGCATCAGTACACTGAGGCCAGTAGCCAGTGGTGTAATTATCATTGGTGCAGGGAGTATGAATGCTACAGGGCTCTGAGAAGAGGGGGGGGTCTGTGGCAGCCGGCCAATCCCTCTGCATTTATGGAATGATGAGTTGTGAGAGGCTGGCAGCTTAAGTGAGCACTCAGCACCCCATGTATGAATGCTGTTTATAAATACATTGCCAGCAGAGGAGAGATGAAAGTTGATGGTAATTGCTAAGTGTTATCTTAAGCTGTCAGCCTAGGACAGCTTCCCATTCTCCCGTCCCATTCAGACTCCATTCCATAGGATCCGAGCTGGTCAACTTCTGCTCCTGGGTGGAATGCTGCAGAAACGCCTATTTTAGTACCGGGCACCACAATTTCTGATGGCAGCCCGACCACCGCGGCCCTTGTCTGTGTCTCTCCAGGTGTTAAGCATGGTCTACATGCATGGCCACAGCTGATAGCTGGAATAGCATGCTGGAATGTGTCATTTGACCACACCTGGACATCCTCTGGTTGGACAGGCATTCCCAAGACAATATACAGTCTTCCAGAAGCCAATTTCTTCCTTTGTCTGTTATCGGTAGCAAAACAAAACATGCAAACAAGTTTAGTCAAAAAAGGCTCGAAATACCCAACGGGCCCAAGACGAGAGCTTAGGTTACCTATTGGATCTTCCATTCTCCACTCTTACACCATCCAGCCAGGCACACCTCAACAAAATAAAGACATAGACAGATTGCTGCGTTTAAAAAGGAAACATGGCTTTATTCATTGGGGCCGAATCAGAGATTGAAGACTAATTAATTTGTCATGTAGATGTGAATAGGTGGCCCCCTAGCAGATGGAGGGGGTTCAGCAGTTACCTTGAAACCATAGAGGTTAACCTCCTTTGACCTCGGTGCGTCCCAACCGGACAGACCAACAAAAACACCCATTCACCCCAGCACCTGGAAGATAGCATACCTAAGGACCCAACAGCTAGGGTATGGTGTTCTTGCATCCATCCTGGGTTGTGTTCTGCCAGACCAGTCCTTCCCTTTTTTCTGTTCAACCATGCGCCAATACACCATCGCTGCCCCCCCCCCTCATCCACTGCTACTGCTCAATCATGCACCGTGCTAAAAAAAGAGACTCTTACCTAGCCCTCCCCTAGGTACCGTATTAACAAGTTCCTATATCAGTCCAAACATTAACCCTGTCCTTCTGGTAAGGAGTGAAACACGTGCCTGACATTTATGTCCCTTCTGTACTATGGGGTCCTTGGTTCTTTTTATGAGGTATATGCGTTTATCCTCCAGTAATATCTAATAAGATAGATGCTGATTTGTAGTTATAGTTATATAGTTCATTTTCTGCATGGTCACAGTAATGTTAGTAAATACTGTAACCCCCGGGGAAGGCATTCTTCCTCTTTGGAAATAAAAAGATGTAGCTGAAGGATCGCTGGACCATAGCTGCAAGTGCTACAGTCACACATCAATGGTCCACAGTAAGCCTGTCATGTTTATTATTGAGCATGTAAAGCCTTTGTTTACCCATTTCCACTTACACAAGCTGGGAATCTATTAAATCCTGACATTCTAAGGATTTCACATTTATTGGATGAAATAAAACGTAAAAGAAGCCTGTTCTGTGGTACATATGGGGGCCGGTCATGTGACTTACTATCCCAGACATAGAACATGTCATTTCACTAGCTACTTCTGTCCTATTTGGTAATGTGGTAGACATTATGGGATTGATCTAGACTGGAACATGAAAAACAAATGCATGTTATGGCATAGTTGCTAACTCTCCCGGAATATCAGGGAGACTCCCTGAAGATTGGGTGATCTCCCTGACTCCCTGAAGTGTTTGGTAATCTCCCTGATTCTAATTTCATCCATTGAGGTCTATGGAGAAGACCAATTTCATGGAGGCCAAGATGTAATGAAATACTCACTTTTAGCTTTTCTATAAAGATAGTAATGAAAGTATTCACTGAATTTAATAATCAATAAATACTGACATTTTTATTGTAAAATAGTTTTCCTGGCAGTGCTAGATACACCTATGGGTGGAGCTATTTACAGGACACACCTCTTTGGTGCTACAGGACACACCCCTTTGGTGCAGCACCTTGATAGTGCTCTCACAATCTCCCTGATATTCATTTGCAAAAGTAGGCAACCATGTGTTATGGATGATCCAGGCCTTAACCCAGAGTTGCACATACAAACGGAAATAATGAACAGCCAAATGCAATTAGCATCTCTGGATCCTTGTGCAAGTATAGCAGGTTCTGTACCTGCATAGAGCAGTCATGCACAATGCAGCTACATGACCTAATATGTCCCCATGCCCAAGCAAATAGGTGGCAACCCTGCCCTGCACTGAGGCCTATAGAGGTGGTCATTTTTATTGGAGGCGGAACATGACAGTCTTGGTCCTTATTGCAAGGAGGTAGGGCCCGAGTCTGGATGGGTCCAGGGCCAGATTAATAATGGGGCGGATGGAACTACAGCCCCAGGCCTACATCTGAAAATAGGCCCATCAAGAAATTCAATTAATATGATGATTGGTCGTCCAGTCGGCTGTGTGGCTTCCAACAGTTGCACTCTTCCTGTGTTTTTCCATGCACCTCGGTCACTGCTCTCCTACTAAGCAGATCTGTAGTGTCATTAATATGTAAAATTAACCATTTTGGAGCCATGTGGCCCTTAATCCGGCCCTGAATGGGTGGAGCCATGCCTTATTGGGGACGGAGATGAAGACAGGTCCGTCTGCATAAAAGGAGCTGTCAGGTTGAGCAGCTACTCGCAATATATTTATAAACAGCGCTCAGTACTCATACATGGAGGGCTGAGCGCTGCTTTCCACTGTCAACCTCACACAGCTTGCTTACAGTGCAGGGGGAGCGGTTGCCATGGCCCCCCCTCTCCTCTGGGCCCCGTAGCAGCCGCACACCCCTTGCACCTCCTATAGTTATGCGCCTGGGCAAGATGCAATCAAAGACTGGCAGTTTTCTAAGACAACATGACTTTTAATAATGGAGACAGAAATGAAAAATACATTTTGCAGCGCCAGAACAAACGCTATACGCAGGACACACCCATTTGGCAGTACAGGACACACCCCTTTAGTGGTACAGGACACACCTCTTTGGTTCATTATGATTGTGATTCGCTTGATTGTGCTATCACAATCTCCCTCAATATAAATTTCCATGTAAAACACATACAATATATTATAATTCCACAGAAGGCTTAGGGCCAGATTTACTAAGCTGCGGGTTTGGAAAAGTGGAGATGTTGCCCATAGCAACCAATCAGATTCTAGCTCTCACTTTCCTATTACATACTAGAAAAAGTCACCTAGCACCTGATAATTTTGCTATGGGCAACATCTCCACCTTTCCAAACCTGCAGCTTAGTAAATCTGGCCCTTATTATTACTTTCTGTAAACTGAAGCTCAGATATACATTTTACTGATAAATATGTATGTTTGGTCCTAACATATGTAATAGAAACTACTTATTTAGGTTGAATTATCCTCCAAACAGGAAAAAGAATCTTATTAAATTTTATTTTTGCACCTCCTTCATTTGCAGAGCACTTGGCTCCAACCAGAGTGTTCTGTGAGAGAGCTTTCTAATTTATTAGTGTGCCCACCAGCTGAGTAGGGTTTTAATAAGCTATTTTCACAGCCAGACAAGCGGTCAGTCCATTCCGACAGACTTCGTTATAATGTCTGCTACTGTGGGAGAGTACGGCCTGTAACAGCTTTACAATAGCTGTGATAAGCATTATAAAAACGCTCTTTCCATTCCATAGAAATATATAGAGAGAGATATCTATCTCTGAATTCCTTGTATTTACTGTAATGGTGTCTCAGCTTGTTTGTATATGACACATTTTTTTTTTGTCACAATCTCGGTTCCTAAGTAATAGTGTGATATGAGGTAATGGGTCAGTTTGTCAGCTCGGCTGTCATTATTCCAAATGGCTGCTTCAGCACAGGTTGTTTTCATTTAGGAAAATAATTTGATTTTTCTATGTCTGCCCACATTCTACTCACCAGCAGAGAGGGAAAACGGCAAACAATGTCTCCTCCGCTTAATATGCAAGGAGAATGCTTAATAGAATCATTTGCAGGATAATTAAAAGGAAGCTGATATATCTTATGAGCGTGTGCGAGGGATGTATGAATGAGCAAGTGCAATTGCTTATTTCTGTAGATTAAATATCAAGTCAAAGAGGTCAGAGCTAGTGGTTGGCAGTGAAAACAATTAATAATAATATTTCCCTGCTCCATATGCACTTGTTTTTCCAAGGATGTCTCACCCTGATTTACAGTAAACATTTATGTAGCAGAGGAATAATGGCAAATGTTTTACACTATTGGAACACAGCTGGTTATTGTCGCAGAGTCATTCAGAAGCAATGCTGAAATCACATTAAATTGCTTATGCAAAGTGCACATTGTCTTCCATTTTCTACCTCAACCGAAGCTGGACAATAACAGAAGCCACACTCATCTTCATAACCTATAAGTTAAAGTATGAAAAAAGTTGAGTACACTGGTCCGTATTCACACCTCAGAAGCGTTGGCTTCTTAGGTGCATAGATTTGTGAAATAACCCACCATGCATGCCTCCGTGCGGTCTTTAAAGTAGTAATTTGGGGAGTGTTTAGTTAGAAGTGGGAAAGGAGGGATTAAGATTAGCCAGGGAAAAGGAAACTACACATGGTAAACTAAGGTAGCCCCTTCACAGTCTTTAGTTCAGGTGAATAGCTGAAGCAGTTTCTTTGTCAGAGCAGTTAGATGCTTAGCATGGGCATTGTAATGACATACAAATTTTCAGTAGTATCCTGCTGTTCCCAAAAAGAACAGGACCTGCCTTTTAGACTAATTGTGTTATTTTTCTGACTTATTGTGTTTGTGTTCTGACTTTTCCAGCAGACGAAATGGAAGTTGCTCAAATCAATTTATAGGTTAATGCAACATCATAATGCAACAATCTGGTAGCAACAGAAATTCTGGAAAGGAAATGCCTCAGCAACACTGCCAGCAACCAGTAACAGACTATATCATCCTATCTGTAACATAAACTGCAGAAACGTCTTTTACACATATTTGCAAATATATGATAAGACACCAGTCACTATCAAGGCCTTTCTGCATATGGTGGTCCTAACTGTAACAATGAGAGTCTCAATGTAGGTTCCCATATATATGTTTTTAAATTGAGAGCTAAATTACCTCAGGAGGTGCCCCCTTAAAGCCTCCAAAATGGCTGCAGTGGAACAACACCCCCTTTCAGCTGCTGCTCCCAGACAAGCTCAGAAATAGAAAACACAAAATGGAAGTTGCTCAGATCAGTTTATAGGTAAATGCAAACAGGTGCATGAAAGGCCAGGGGGGGGGGGTAATTTGCTTTCACAGGAACAAAGGAAAGACTCAAAAGGGACGCCGAATAAATTTTTATTTCACTCAGCGGGAACGCCAGATCTATTATACTTTGCTCGAAAGGGTACGTTTGATCAACTATTCTACACTAAATGAGGATGCAGTGAATCTGACAGGCAGAGATGCTTCCAAGAGTAGAGGTGAATACTTGATTTAATCTTATTTAGGTTGAGGATTAGGCTACTTTTAGGGTTAGGCTACAGTTACGGCTAGAAAAGGGGGATGTTACGGCGCTAGCACCAATAAGGGCAACGCAGCTGTCCCAGACCCTCCAACATGACCCCCTCCATTGGTACAAAATGCTCTGCTCCTGCTCTTCCTTCCTAATCTCTGATTGCAGTCACCTGTGTTACATACCTTTCTATTCAAATAACGAGTATAACACAGGGGACTGCCATCAGAGATTAGGACGGAAGAGCAGGAGCAGAGTATTTTGTACCGAATGGAGGGGGTCATGTTGGAGGGTTCGCTGTCCTAAGCA
>WWET01000358.1:417902-438930 GCA_011038615.1 Limnodynastes dumerilii
AGTCTTTGGCAGAATGGCCCGGGTATCCCCTCTTTCCAGGGAGATTATCGTCACAGCGTCCGTCGTCAGTGAGGTCCTCAGTGCCGGCTGGTTTGGTTCCACTCACGCGTTTCAAACCCTCTGGGGTCCTTTCTCAAAGTGATCAGGATTTAGGATTACCACGAGGAAACAGCATATAGCATGGAAGGAGGCCCAGGGAGTTAGTAGCACATGCGAGAACACACACAGTCAGCTGGATAGGAAGCTGTTGCTCTGACAAGTAAACTAAAAAAAAAGGGGTATAAATACAGATAGCTGACGAGCAAGTCCAACAGTGATAGAGTACACCTGGACCAGACTATTAGATACAAGCTAGGAGTGCAATGGAGCAGAAGAGGAACCATGTGTCCGGCAAAGTTTAACAAAGCACAGCTTTGTTTTTTGTGCAGCGATCGCAGCAGGCATCATGTGATCAACTCTGCAGGACTTGGCCAGAGCGCAAAATTGTCAGGTTAGTTCTCGACTTTAGGTTTAGGGTTAGGGTAAGGCTGCAGTTAAGGCTAGGGTTTGGGTTTGTCTGCCTTTTAACTGATGGCAACACGTCAAAATAATAACCCTGGGCCGTATTCAGAGATCCACTTTCGAGGGTAGTTAGGTGCGTTTTTTTAGGATCGGATCAACTGCACATGTGTAGTAACTTTATTTACGTACTTTACGTAGACTATACACATGTAAATGCCTAACGGACCTACATGAGAATCGCACTGGGGGACATACGCACGGAAATCAGACGTACGGGAAAATTTACATAAAAGTGGGCGGGGGGGTATTTAAATGAACGCATGGAGGCGCGGTTATCAAGATGTGCACGGATGGAGCACATATAGTGGTCTAGAGACTTGTAAGTCACTGACAGCACGTCCGGGAGAGGGGAGTGTCGGGGGTGTTGGTGGGTGTTTCCTTGTTCCGCCCATGAGTATAATTGCGTACATAAAAAAAGGATCTCTGAATACGGCCCCCTGTCAAGCTAATGTTGTCCAGTGTATGAATATCAGCAAACTGTCCCATTAGGCAAAGAGCCCTAAAAATGGAACTGTCTATCCAAAAAGTGGACGGTTGAGAAGTATGTAATAATCCTTTCCTGGTGAGTAGAAGTGGATAGACTTTTTATGTTACACATCTCAGAAACATGTTGAATAAAGTGTTAAAATGGAAATGACAGTGAGCAAAACAATAAATTGTATAATTGTATAATCTGGTTACTTGGTCTCTAAAATCATCCACCGTGAGATTTAACTAGAACTCGTTGTGGTCATATGAAGGTTACAGTCTGAAGGTTTTCTTGATGTTCCTTCTGCTGGACTGAGAATTGTGGTCAATTGGAAGTAAACAGATGGTTATTATAAAGTTCACCGTCCCGTAGGACTGCGGAATTAGTGTAACATGCAAACTGAAAAGACAAAATTAACATTTGATGAAGGGATGCAGAGACTTGGGATGTGGGGGATTTGGAAGATGTCAATCAAGGAAGGACTGCAGGGAGATGATATCATATTCCGAGCAAGTCACAAACATTATCGATAAACAATACATTGCTATTAAAACACAATTAGGAGGGTTCCATATGTTCTTTGCAAAACGGCAATCTGATAAAGCCAGTCTTCTAATTCTGATTATAAAGTACGGCAAATCCATTACAGTGTATCTAGCCCTGGTCTGGGATTCCAGGACAACCAAGCTGCAGAAAATCACATGGTGGGCACCAACAACAAAGATTAATCAAACAGAACTATATGGTGCTTAAAAGACTGTTAGCTCTATACTGTAAATGTAGAAAGCAATATGCACTGAATATGAGGGTAAAGCTTTGTACATAAGAAACAAGACGATACCGCACAGAGGTCCAATAGGTTTCTCCAATCATATAGAGAAATGTGGCATTTATAAATAGAGAAGATTTGGGTGCAGGTCAGTGGCAAAAATATACAACTATAAAGACCACTTCAGGGATCAAGAGAGAGCCCGAAAAAAAAGTGCCTCTTATCTGCTGCACACCGTCGGATAAAATATAAAATTATATAAGTATCAAATAGAATATACAAAAGTAAGAGACAAATTCACAAAAAATAATGAACAAATGAAGAAATTAAAACAAAAAAAAACAGTTATTGCACTCTGCGATCCGTACTACCATGCCCCCCAAAAAATTACCAATATTAATTAACCTACGACCCTATGGTGATAAAACATGAAGTTTGGGAGCCCTAATGAGACCCTATTTGTTACAATTCAAAGAAAACAATAAATCCACCTCACGGTGGTGCTTTGCTCCCTAAGGATCATGCCTTGATACAGCTACGAGTGAAACGGGCGTCGACAGTCCAGATGCAGTCTCCCTCCGATACCTCTCCCATCTCCATCCTGTTTTCCATACTTGCCGATAAGATTGTTGCCAGCTGTTTTGGGATAAGGGAGCAAAGCACCACCGTGAGGTGGCTCTATGGTTTTCTTTGAATTGTAAGAAATAGGGACTCATAAGGGCTCCCATACTTCATGTGTTATCACCATATAGTCGGAGGTTAATTAATATTGGTAATTTTTTGGGGGATATGGAGGTACGGAGTGGAGTCCCTGCATACCAGTTTTTTTCTTTTCATTTGTTCATTATAGAAATGTATTATTACAATTATTTTTTACAAAGTGTCTTTTACCTTCGCCTGCCATATTTTAATTGATACTAATAAAAGTTTATATTTTATCCGACGGTGTGCAACGGATAAATGGCTTTTTTCCAGAGCTCTCTCTTAATCCTGAAGTGATCTATAAAGCTTTGTACATACTTGTGTAATCATACATGAGATGTGATGGCAATTGCAAGTCCCAATGAGCAGTCAATTACCATATACGCACTATACCAATTTACCGGCAGATCTTAAATCATCATCTCTCCTAACCACCTGCTGAAATAATTGTGACTCCATACACACTGTACAGATATCTGTCTAATCACCAGAAAAGCCGGACAGACGGTGATAGCTACTTGTACACTACACACATTTGTCCAACATCGTGTCATTGTTGATCGTGATATTGAACGTTCATAAAACCAAATCATCTGATGTGACCTTTCTTATCACTACAAATCATGGACCGGATCCTGAATTAATAATGATCGTAAGCTAGTACAGTCAGTCCATTTGTATGGAATGAACTTAAGTGCATGCGATCTGAAAGTCAGCGTGTGTTTACATATTACATTTCTCTTGAATGTACGGACCATCCGTCAATGAAACCCTACCTCAACTGTTACGCAATCCGCCCCACCTAAAATGGGGTGGGTGCATACTGTTGCTTTAGGTTAGGGCTTTGCCAAGCCCTTACGGCACGAACTGCATAGATCCACCAGCCCACAGTGCGTACACCAGTTCTGCACGGCAGACGGTCATGCCCCAACATCAAAGGCCATTACGCATCTATCATGCTGCGTTTTGATGCAGAGCGTAGCCTGTACGCGGTAATAATTTATGGGAGCATACACACTCTTGCAATATCGTTCCAAATGGAAATCATTTGATTGGCCCAATAATTGCATAGATGTGTACCAAGCTTAAAGCAGTTTCTGGTATAGAATGTACACTGCCCACGCCTGGTACTGGAGCACATGACAACAGAAGGGCCGTTTAATACCCTCAAAGTCCCCAAAATTTAGCGATGCCCATATCTTGCCATGATCATGCCTCCTGGTTTCCAAACAAGCATGGAATAGATCAACTATATAAGTAAATGAGGATTTCTGCTTATACAAACTTGTCTGACCTGTGATAATGATATGGTAAAATACAAAACAGCCACTTACCTAGAATAACAATGGAAATCTGAAAAAAGTACTGTAATATATTATTTATCCATTATAAAATGCTACTAGGTATATTCCCTTTTACAGAAAGCCATTAAATGGATATAAACTCAGGTGGCAGAAGCAAAGCATACGTTATATTCTCTGTCTACATTGTCCCTAGATATACTGTTTACAAATAGTTCCATGAATAAGCCATTCTTTGTAGCACTGAGATGACTCTGTACCCTCTCGTCTCATGGAACAAGCTGTAATTACCAAGAAGGCGCTTTTATACTACAAAGAAAAAAAAAGTGCAACTACTTCCATGTGACTTTCACTGCGCATTTTGTATTTCCCTTGATGTACCAAGATATTATTAACTACTTCAGTGCCAGGGTCATCCAAAGTATTATTGAACTGCATAAGAAATTCATTGGAGCGGAACCAGAACTAATAGCACATTGTGAACGTACAGAGGGGTTCTGTGTGTTCGCCCGCTCTTAGGATCCATATATGGGTGGGGGAGTGCCCTATCCAAACTCACTGAGGTCAGTTATGTGTCCAGAACCCTACCTTATCTTGTCTGCATGTAATGGTTAACATGCGGACCAGACAATCGAGCGTAAAGACTAAATTCAGCCCTTACAGTATGATTTATATGGATCCCCCACCCACCGTGTGTATAAAGTATGATGTCTGTCATGTCTTACGTACTGCTGGAGGTACGGAAACAATATTGATAGGTCCAGTATCCCAATGTGTATTATAGGTTGCTGGGCATGCACAGTATTGAACCACAGCTGATTTCTGCATATGAAAATTGTCATTTTAAGTTCTGGATCCGGTCCATGGAACTATTCATAAAATGCAAGCAGGAAGCTTTGTGCCCTTTGCAAGGCAGGAATACACACAAATCAAATCTGCTTGCTGGGATAAGCATTATAGTGTACAAGAATACCCCTCCCCAAAAGAGTGCATGAGTTCAAAGATAAATGATCTGTCAAATGTCCACATTAAGGGCCTGGGACCGAATCCTTACCTTACCGTACCTGTCTGCATGCACAGAAGAGGGGAGTGAACTCACCTGTCTCTCTCTCATGTGGACTTTCGGTCACTTACACTGCCATAATGCAACCTTAAGTCACCCATGTAGAGCCATCCGTACAACCGTTGATCTTCAAGGAAGCACTTAAACCCACCCTCACTGTAAGATTTTACTGCCCCCTCTGCCCACCTTATGAAGCATAAGCGGAGCGGGGAGCGGGTGCGCCACCCTGACAAACAGATCCACAGGCATATGGAACTAAGTTCCGTTCGCCTGAGTTTCCGTACCGTAACATCAGACTGAGGTCTGGATCCAGTCGCTGGTGCTTAAGCTGGACATATACTAGAGTGATTATTGGTCTGATCATCGAGTTACTGGATGGACAGACAGTTATTTTTTTTCTAATGGAGTTAAAACGCTTGAGTTCAATAATTTTATCTTATGGCATGCTTCAAAGATATCTAACCCAAGCTGCCAATTTTGCCTTCACCTCTACCTCCAGGCGGAGTTACTCTGTCTGACAGTAATGAAAGCTTTGCAGAACTGTCGTAATGGAGACAGAGAGGAGTACTGGAGAAATGAAGTTTGCACTTCCAGGCTCCTAGCTCAGGGTTGCCAACTATTTAAAGCTTCCCATAGGGAGAACCCAGAGTGAAGCCATTGATTAATGCAAGGAGGTGGGGCTTAATGACCCACTTTATGCAACTTGTAAGTCCCGCCCCCTGTCAATCACTTGTGTAATCTCCAGTGTTCCAAGGGATGCGGGGTTTGATGACATCATCAAGTGCCGCCCATCCCTAGTAACTCTAGGGATTACAGTTGTGATTGATAGTGGGTCGGGGCTTGCGGGAGATTTGCTGACTCTCCCGGGATACCGGTAGAACTGCCCAAATTTTGGCAGTCTCCCAGATATTCCGGAAGAGTTGGCAACCCTGCCCTAGCTTAACATTTCCCCTTCATCCCCACATAAAATGGATTACACATAGGGCCCCACAGGGCAAATAGTGCTCACCAAGTCCATGGCGCCCTCACTGTAGTGCAGACAGCCATTGCAGCCTGCCAACATCGCTCCGCAGCCTCCATCTATGTAAATATCAGATACTAGCGTCACTTTAGTGACTGATATTTCCCCTATTACTGCACTGCCTCTCTAGCCTGGCGCTGATCTCCAGCTCACCGCCAGCCTGTCCCGCAGAGCGAATTCCGCCAGATCTGGGTCTGAATCTGGTTTTCCTACCTTAAAACATTCATTTCATCCGCATTTTAACGCACCCTCACTGTACTTTTGTAATACATACTTCCCCCCTTCCTCATAAAGGAGGGGCTTTTACCCTATACCACCCACACGACGGCCTTTCCTGCATAACCTCACCGAGCGCATTACTTCAGCCATGATTGTATGTAAGGGGATTGTATGTGAAGCTGATACTCTGGAATACACAAAATGGTGGTTGCGCAAATCAGCGTATAAATTAATGCAGTCAGATGCATGATGGAAGGAGAATGCCACAGCAACACTGGTCCGGATTCACAGTTACGTAGTTTTCGTCTTACCTACGTTGTTTTAAGAATTGAGCTACTACTCATGTACCATTTCTGTACGTGGTTTGCGTAATTAAGCTACTACGCATCCGTAGTAGCTCAATTTTTAAAACAACTATACCATCCTGTATAACATAAAACTAATTTTATTTTAAATTTTTTAATTTTTATTTTACCTTTCTTTTAAAGCTGATCCTCTAGATACAGAATTCCATCCTGATACATCCAGATACTGTGGCGCCTTAGCGATCGGAGAATGTTTCTCTTAGCGTAATTCACTGTTTCTTCCCTCTAGCAGACATCAGAGAGAGCAAACAGATGCCGCTATGGGGGCTTAAATATGAGATTTATGCAAATCGTGTCTTGAAGCCCCACCTGCTGCCCCTCAATACTACTGTTCATAGTGCACTGTATTCACAGATCCCTTTTTGCGTGGGATCACGTGCGTATTTTTAGGATCGGATTAACTGCACATGCGTAGAAACGTTTTCCATGCACATTGCGTATTATTTGCGTAAGTACTTTCGGCATGGACTTGTGAATCGCATTTAGGGACATACGGATGGATGTGGTTTTTATCCGGACGGCAGAAGTTACGAGAAAGTGGGAGGGGGGAAGCATTTAAATGGGCATTTGACGCCGCGGTTAGATAAATGCACACGTACGTAAGTAACATACGCACAGACATACACACGTAGACTTAAGGGTACTCTATGGAGGCGGAAGTCACCAAAACCCGCCCGTGCGAGCTGAGTGTCATGGGTGTTACCTTGCAATGTAGGTGCGTATATTTGCGCACTTTTTACACACAGATCTGTGAACACGGACCAGTGTTACTAGGGGACAGGGTGGGGTTTGACATAAATAACGTCATCAAGCCCCACCCAATCCCTAGATTAAAATAATTGATAGACAGGGGGCGGGATTTGAGGCCGTGATTTGCATAAACTCATTGCAGGAGATTTTCTGGCTCTCTCGGTAAATGCGGGAAATATGCCAGAATTTCAGGAGTCTCCCGTATATTCCGGGACAGTCGGCAAATCTGCCATAATTTAGGATCCAGCCAAAACTCCGGATCAGCCCCAGAGTGTGGAAATAAAACCTATAAAATAAACTTGATGCATTTTCAGAATTAAAAGCATAATATATCTTTCTCTGTGAGTATGATATAATTTGGGACATTTTAGCACAGGGTTAAGACACACAATTTACACTTGCTCTTCCAACCAGCTGACCACTAATGGAGATATTCCTGTGGGAATTTACATCCCAGGACAACAGACAGAGCAAAAACTACAACATAACTAACTCACCATGGAAATAGATGTATGAAAAATCTAAGAAATAAATTGAGACTATATAAATTTCAGAGAAAAGACAATACTCAAAGATCGGCGCGAGCCACCTTACATAAGAGACTATTTAAGCACTGCACCTGATGATTCAAAATAAAAAGTGCCAAATTGCTGGTCACAAAAGGGAGTCAATAGATCCCATAGAAAAATTTCGTAATAACAGAAAGGAATGGAGCGCCATATGAGGCAAATACATTTATTATTACGTCAGTAAACATGCATAGAAAAAAATTACAACAATATAATTTAAAATATAAAAACTCTAAAACATAGTATCAACTTTCTCCCATCTTTCCTAAGGGAGAAACGCGTCAGGGGAAGCAACATGTGCGGCTATAGCATACTATACACTGGAGCACAGAAACTTTCAGGAACATTGCTTTTGCCTATATCATCACTGAAATATAGAAACAATCGGTCTGACCTTTATACTGACTTCTCCTTCAACCTATGCTGCTGCATCGAGACATCAGTGTGTTCGGCTGCCATATATATTGGAGCACAGCAACGTCTATGAATATTTTCCTCTTTTCTCTATAGCTGCACTGCACAGCGGAGACACTTGGTACTACCACACCATCGGCTTATTTCTCGCCTGCCTAGCCGCATTGTCATCAAGGCAGACGCTGGTTGGATCTCTACGTTAGAGCACCTTCGGGAACTCGTGCTAAATCTTCAGCTCTCCATTCTCCGACTCAACTGTGGTATGAACACAATCATTTGTGCATAACTTTTATATATATATATATATATCGATAGAGGTATCTACTAATGACTATCTATATCAGGCTGTGATACACTGTTTGGTGATTCCCTGTGACTGTTACTGGCTATTGGAACAATTTCCTAATTTTAAATTGTTTTTTAAATTGGTATTCAATTTCCAGTGACGTATTAACATCTAATCTACTCTATAAGAGGATATACATCTATGGGCAAATCACTGTGAACTCCAGTCATATATCAGGGGCCCCTGCAATAAGCATTACTATTGCTGCCACATTTGCTACAGTGGATACTATGTTTTAGAGTTTTTTTTATTTTAATTATATTGTTGTAATTTTTTTCTATACATGTTTACAGGCGTAATAATAAATCTATTTGCCTTATATAGCGCTCCATTCCTTTCTGTTATATAGATTTCAGTCACATTTTTATGATGGTAAAATCATTTTTCTGTATAGCGTTGACAGCTTTAGAGCTGATATTATGTGTTCTGCAGAATGATTATAAGGTAAATGTGCGTACCACCAAAAACATAATAAATGTATGTACCGCATTTGGAAAATGTTCCAGGGATCTTTCCTGATATAAACACAAATATTAATATTAATATTTTATGCGTTGCAGTGTGTGACTTTATAAAATATTTGTTGATATATTTTTCCCACTTATGAACTTGTGAAAACGTGAAAATCTGAGAGCATCGAATGTGCCATATTTTATTATTTGTGTTCATATACAAAGAGCAGCTGCAGTTAAATGTCATTATATACTTAACATTAAGGGCCGTATTCACAGATCCGTTTTTGCGCAAAGTTCCGTGCGTATTTTTAGGATCGGATTAACTGCGCATCAGTGGTCGAAGTGGAAATTTTAAAGTGTGAGGGGAGTATCATGTGTGTTGCCTTGCAACGTACATGCCTTTAAATAACGGATCTGTAAAAACGGCCCTAACTTCACCTTACAGGTGGAGCGAGATGGCACCAGTCCCCACAGCAAGTTTCTGAATGAGTCCAGTAAAAAAGCTTAGCTCTCCTGTCCCATTCGCTCTGCACCTCTGGGTCCTCCTCATATCAGGGCCCTGTAGCAGCTATATCCGCTACACGCACTGTAGTTGTAAAACCTGTTGTCCCCCTGTGATAGTATAGTCTAAAATGGGCACTGTCGTCCATTTTGTCTGCTTTTATGTGTACGTGTTATTGAAATAGTGTAGAAGAAGATAGTCCAGGGGCCAGAATTACTAAGCTGTGGGTTTGGAAAAGTGGAGATGATGCCCCCATAACAACCAATCATATTCTAGATCTCATTTAACTATTGCATACTAGAGAATGTCAGCTACAATCTGATTGGTTGCTAAGGTCAACATCTACACTTTTCCAAACCAGCAGCTTAGTAAATTTGGTCCCAGGAATGTTGTTTACTTATCCTATGACTCATCCTATGTATAATGAACCTTAGAATTTTGAAATTACAAAGACCAATTAACTTGCTTAAAACATGACTATAACCTAATAAGGCAGGGAATTCTGGATGTATTGGTCTTAGCACAAGGTCAGCTCCTCTGCCTCACCTATGTAACTGACTGCAGAAGAGCTTGAGTTGACCTGTCCAGCTCGACAACCTTCGAGATAACGGGCTTCTGAATCCTAGCTGAACATTAATAAACTATATAATACCAACTGAAGCCAAGAATTATTCATGTATTCTTTTTCATATATTCTTAATAAAAGTAGCATCTGATAAATAATTGTGTGGTGTCTCCTTTAACTCCATATATCCAAACAACCTGCAAGTTCCTTCTGGAACACTCCCTTTTAGAATCTTATTCAAAGAGGCTGTGAGACCTAATCCTGATCCTTAGCAAATAAAAATATTCAAAGACTATAGAGAAGTCTATTTAACACATATTTGCCCCTATTTTGTTTCTTCCCTTCAGAAGACCCTAATTCTATCAATTTGCATATTACCCTTCTTCAGACTGTGGGCTGAATCCAGACTTAAATAAGTGCTTGAAATGAGTTACTCCTGGGCTAAACCATGTTGATTGCAGGAGGAGTCATATTTCATCTGTTGCAAACAGTATTACAGTTGAGAGGTGATGTTTCCTAACCCAAGTCTAAATAACAGTGTGATAGTAAAGCTGGTCAGTATCTGTGTGCAGTAAGCAATTCAAAGATATATCCCTGCATGCAAAGAATACAATTACCATACCACCACTTCCACATTCCCATACCCCCACTTCTACATTCCTATTCAGCCATTTTCCATACTGTAACTTCTATAGTTCCATACTTTACATTTCCATATATTCACTTCTATATTTCCAAACCTTCACTTCTATATTTCCAAACCTTCACTTCTATATTTCCAAACCTTCACTTCTACATTCCCATACTGCCACTTCTGCATTCCTATACACCCACTTCTACATTCCCATACCACCACTTTTACATTCCCATATCACCACTTCTACATTCCCATACCCCCACTTCTATATTCCCATACCCCCACTTCTACATTCCCATACCCCCACTTCTACATTCCCATACAGCTACTTCTACAGTCCCATACCACCACTTCTACATTCCCATACCACCATTTCTACAGTCCCATAACCCCACTTTTACATTCCCATACCACCACTTCTACATTCCCATACCCCCACTTTTACATTCCTATTCAGCCACTTTCCATACTGTAACTTCTATAGCTCTATACTCTTCATTCCCATAACTTCATTTCTACATTCCCATACTGCCACTTATACACCTTCACTCCTATATTTCCATACCTTCACTTCTACATTCCCATACTGCCACTTCTACATTTCTACACCTTCACTCCTATATTTCCATACCTTCACTTCTACATTCCCATACTGTCACTTCTATATTGCCATACCACCACTTCTACATTCCAAAACCACCATTTCTACAGTCCCATACTGTCACTTCTACATTTCCATACCATCACTTTTACATTCCCATAGCGCTATTTCTACAGTCCCATACCACCACTTCTACATCCCCATAGCACAACTTCTACATTCCCATAACCCCACTTCTACATTCCCATACTACCACTTTTACATTCCAATACCACCACTTCTACATTACCATACCACCACTTCTACATCCCCATACCACCATTTCTACATTCCCATATCACTATTACTACATTTTCATACCACCACTTCTACATTTCAATAACATCACTTCTACATTCCCATATCACTATTACTACACTTTCATACTGCCACTTCTACATTTTCATACCACCTCCTCTACATTTCCATTCCATCAGCTCTTCTTTTCCATACCATCAATTCTACTTTTCTATAACATCACTTCCAAATTCCCCTACCACCACTTCTACATTTGCATACTACAACTTCCATATTTCTATATCACCACTTCTGAATTTCATTACCCCCACTTCAACATTTCTATACTATCATTTCTACATTTTGAAATAACCTTTTGACCATTTTCCTACCAACGCTTCTAGATTTCTATCCTGCCACTTCTACAGTGCCATACCATCATTTCTAAATTTCCGTACTGTCACTTCTACATTTCCATAGTCACTTCTACATTCCCATACCTCAATACCATCTCTTCTACATTTCAAAACCACAAGTAATACATTTCCTATACAGCAGCTTCTGCATTCCCACACCTCCACTTCTGCATTCCAACACCTCCACTTCTGCATTCCCACACCGTTACTACTACATTTGCATATCACCGCTTTGGCCTTTATCTGCATCATTTAAAAGGTTTAGTACCCACAAGAATCATCAACGTATTTTCAAAATAATAAATACAATTGCTCAATTCTTTTAGCTGGTAATCGTTATTTTTTTTAGGCGGTCTTCTAATTTATTCCAGGTAAAGTAAATACGCCATTATAGATTCCCATCTCCAAACAAATCCAGCAAAAAGAAGTTTGTCTTCCTTTAGTCACTTTCTAATGCCCTTGAAGGAACTTTCTATTAAACTCAACAGATTTCTTCAGAACATTAGGAAGATGGTAACACTATCCTCGCAATTGCTTTTTACTCACTTTCATATAATGCAGAAGAAAATAATGACACTGAAACTGATACCCGTGATTGTATTAGGCAATTTAAGTACCCTGCACAGTTTACACCTCCCCCTAGATATCTCTTTGTTATCCTTAGGAATATTGTACATTTTAACCCCCTCTCTCCTGCAATGCATGGATCAGACAAGAAAGCACGTGATCTGCTCCCATAAAGTGAAGCACTTGATTGCATTACGTTGACCTCGGAAAATGGAAATTTTATATTGTAAAAGCAGTTTGAGTAGATTACATAGTGGTACTAAGTGCTGCAGAGAGGTAATTCAATAAGAAATCAATACTGCAGCTACATGATTATCCTTCTTTTACCATCTGTGGCACAATCTATGCTTGTTCTAGTTTGAAAATTTTATGAAGCTATATAATGAGCAGCTGAGCTCTGGGAAAGCACATTGTGCCCATAAAAAGAGATACTAAAACAAAGTATTGTAACTGCTGTACAGGTTATGTCTCCCAATCTTCTTATCCCTTACCTGACCAATGTATAATGCAGAAGCATTTGCTGACCCCAATACAGAGCATTCTGAGATGGACACTGTGTTACATGAATGTCTGTTGACCTGGGTTTGTAGTGTACGTGGATGGCACATAAAGGAAGCCGGAGACATAGTTATACTGAATGGGAGTTTGCAACTACAGATATTACCCATAGCAACTAATGATGCAGTAAATACTATTTAAATTTGGCACAGGATACACCAATGCTTTTCTTGGATACATTACAGAAGAGCACATTCTGGTCCATTGATGTAAACAACGCTATCCCCATGCTAGAATTGTTTTGACGAATTCTCTCTGGTTCCATTTTTTTTAACCCAGTAATGAGAAATAGTCGTAACCAGAGGGACTACTTCATAGTTGCTGACTCTCCCGGAATGTACGGGAGACTCACGAAACTCAGGCAGTTCTCCCGGTATCCCGGTAGAGCCGGCAAATCTCCCGTAAGGGACTTGAGGCTTGTGGTTTCCATGTCAAGGGGTGGGGCTTAATGACACAATTTGCATAAATCACACCATTAAGCCCCGCCCCTGCATGCATCTGGGAGATAGGAGATGCTGGAGGGAAGCTTAAAAGTCGGCAACCCAGGACTACTTTACTGCTGATGTGACATTTTTCTGTGTGACTCATTACGGCGTACGCACAGAACTGAAGAGGATGTCGTCAGGGAGAGCTAAGCGCTACTCTGGCGTGGGCGGCTTGTGTTCTGAGGGGCATGTTCAGGGAGGGATGTGGTCATTGTACAGTAGGGGAATGCCCCCAACAAGTGCGTCTGATCCAGACAGAAATAAGCGCTGTTTGCATTGAAACATATGCACCTGCGACAGGCCATGTCTAAGCCCAGGGGGATGAAATTCCACCACCTAATTTAGGCGCTTGTGAAAACACATTTTTAGTTGTGTTCAAATGGGAATAATATAAAGTAATAAAAAAAAGTAATTATTTATTTGTTATTTAATTATTTAAAATTATTAAAATAATAATAATATTTAATAATACACATTTATATATATACACTGCACACATTTATATATATACACTGCACACATTTATATATATACACTGCACACATTTATATATATACACTGCACACATTTATATATATACACTGCACACATTTATATATATACACTGCACACATTTATATATATACACTGCACACATTTATATATATACACTGCACACATTTATATATATACACTGCACACATTTATATATATACACTGCACACATTTATATATATACACTGCACACATTTATATATATACACTGCACACATTTATATATATACACTGCACACATTTATATATATACACTGCACACATTTATATATATACACTGCACACATTTATATATATACACTGCACACATTTATATATATACACTGCACACATTTATATATATACACTGCACACATTTATATATATACACTGCACACATTTATATATATACACTGCACACATTTATATATATACACTGCACACATTTATATATATACACTGCACACATTTATATATATACACTGCACACATTTATATATATACACTGCACACATTTATATATATACACTGCACACATTTATATATATACACTGCACACATTTATATATATACACTGCACACATTTATATATATACACTGCACACATTTATATATATACACTGCACACATTTATATATATACACTGCACACATTTATATATATACACTGCACACATTTATATATATACACTGCACACATTTATATATATACACTGCACACATTTATATATATACACTGCACACATTTATATATATACACTGCACACATTTATATATATACACTGCACACATTTATATATATACACTGCACACATTTATATATATACACTGCACACATTTATATATATACACTGCACACATTTATATATATACACTGCACACATTTATATATATACACTGCACACATTTATATATATACACTGCACACATTTATATATATACACTGCACACATTTATATATATACACTGCACACATTTATATATATACACTGCACACATTTATATATATACACTGCACACATTTATATATATACACTGCACACATTTATATATATACACTGCACACATTTATATATATACACTGCACACATTTATATATATACACTGCACACATTTATATATATACACTGCACACATTTATATATATACACTGCACACATTTATATATATACACTGCACACATTTATATATATACACTGCACACATTTATATATATACACTGCACACATTTATATATATACACTGCACACATTTATATATATACACTGCACACATTTATATATATACACTGCACACATTTATATATATACACTGCACACATTTATATATATACACTGCACACATTTATATATATACACTGCACACATTTATATATATACACTGCACACATTTATATATATACACTGCACACATTTATATATATACACTGCACACATTTATATATATACACTGCACACATTTATATATATACACTGCACACATTTATATATATACACTGCACACATTTATATATATACACTGCACACATTTATATATATACACTGCACACATTTATATATATACACTGCACACATTTATATATATACACTGCACACATTTATATATATACACTGCACACATTTATATATATACACTGCACACATTTATATATATACACTGCACACATTTATATATATACACTGCACACATTTATATATATACACTGCACACATTTATATATATACACTGCACACATTTATATATATACACTGCACACATTTATATATATACACTGCACACATTTATATATATACACTGCACACATTTATATATATACACTGCACACATTTATATATATACACTGCACACATTTATATATATACACTGCACACATTTATATATATACACTGCACACATTTATATATATACACTGCACACATTTATATATATACACTGCACACATTTATATATATACACTGCACACATTTATATATATACACTGCACACATTTATATATATACACTGCACACATTTATATATATACACTGCACACATTTATATATATACACTGCACACATTTATATATATACACTGCACACATTTATATATATACACTGCACACATTTATATATATACACTGCACACATTTATATATATACACTGCACACATTTATATATATACACTGCACACATTTATATATATACACTGCACACATTTATATATATACACTGCACACATTTATATATATACACTGCACACATTTATATATATACACTGCACACATTTATATATATACACTGCACACATTTATATATATACACTGCACACATTTATATATATACACTGCACACATTTATATATATACACTGCACACATTTATATATATACACTGCACACATTTATATATATACACTGCACACATTTATATATATACACTGCACACATTTATATATATACACTGCACACATTTATATATATACACTGCACACATTTATATATATACACTGCACACATTTATATATATACACTGCACACATTTATATATATACACTGCACACATTTATATATATACACTGCACACATTTATATATATACACTGCACACATTTATATATATACACTGCACACATTTATATATATACACTGCACACATTTATATATATACACTGCACACATTTATATATATACACTGCACACATTTATATATATACACTGCACACATTTATATATATACACTGCACACATTTATATATATACACTGCACACATTTATATATATACACTGCACACATTTATATATATACACTGCACACATTTATATATATACACTGCACACATTTATATATATACACTGCACACATTTATATATATACACTGCACACATTTATATATATACACTGCACACATTTATATATATACACTGCACACATTTATATATATACACTGCACACATTTATATATATACACTGCACACATTTATATATATACACTGCACACATTTATATATATACACTGCACACATTTATATATATACACTGCACACATTTATATATATACACTGCACACATTTATATATATACACTGCACACATTTATATATATACACTGCACACATTTATATATATACACTGCACACATTTATATATATACACTGCACACATTTATATATATACACTGCACACATTTATATATATACACTGCACACATTTATATATATACACTGCACACATTTATATATATACACTGCACACATTTATATATATACACTGCACACATTTATATATATACACTGCACACATTTATATATATACACTGCACACATTTATATATATACACTGCACACATTTATATATATATACACTGCACACATTTATACATACACTGCACACATTTATATATACACTGCACACATTTATATATACACTGCACACATTTATATATACACAGCACACATTCATATATACACTTGCACACATTTATACATACACTTGCACACATTTATACATACACTTGCACACATTTAATATCTAACATCTTAATATAGAAGCGCGGCCTGTGTTTTCTTGTTAATGTACAGTAAGGACTTGCCCAAGCAGGTGCATCCGGTGCAGATCTGAATGCAGTCATATAAAAGGACTGTTTACATCATAACATTTGCACCTGCTACAGGTCATGTCTAAGTGCAGGGGGCTCATCTTCCGCAACCTATTTCAGACCCTTCCATTAGGATGTGACACTTCCAACGCATTGCAATGTGTCAGAAATCACTGCCGATGTATTCTGCATGTGACAATTAATTTTTACATACAGTAAGAAAAAAATCATTTGTTTTCATCTGTTTAATTGAATTAATGGCAGCAATTATTTTGTGACATTTAAACTCTGACAGCGGCGCTCGCATTAATCTGAATCTCTCTTTACAGTCAGCATTACACTTTACAACCCTGCACTTGCGCAACCTATTTCGCCACGCAGCTGCATTGCGCTTAGCTGCTGAATGCCCTGCGCTATGTGACATAATTGCTCGCCATCCAAAGGCCCTGTTGTGTGCGCTTTTGGATCGCGTGCTGTCCATCCCACTTTTTTTAACAAATCTACAGCACGCAAAATGCCTGCCGCCAGAGGCGGACTAGCGAGTTGTGGGCCCAGGTGCAAAAAATATACTTTTTAGTGCACAAAACAGTTGGGGTTTTCTCATGTGTGAGGGGATCACAGTCTTTTAATAATAGCTTAATATTTTGTTTAGAATGCAGCTGAAAGGTGCAACGAAGTTTAGCCTGAGGCTGAGGTGTTCCCATAAATCTTTCCCTGTTACTGTGGATATGTGGTAGAGCCAGTGATATCAACACAAGCCAAGCAAACCTCTCACACGGCTAATCTATTCTACACTCCTGTGGCAAGCATTGTTATCTCACCTACCGACAGCCAAAGCTCTATGTAAAGCTCATCTAAACACTCCGATTCAGCAAACGGCCTTATAAGATCATACAAGTCTGACCTATTTCTCATATTTATTCTGATTTTGCATTATAGCTCTGGATTCAAAATCAAAACAGCTTGAAAAATGCAAAATAATGATCTCTCGGCTCCTGTGGATAGGTACCAGAAGCTAGCTGGCAAAAAGACTCACCGCTTCTTTTATTAATCCATCTGTAGTATTGTGAAAAGTATGGACGACAGCCCATCCTTCCAGACTGGGGAATCTGATAAACAGAATTATTCCTGCAAGCTCAGACTGACTCTTCTTCTTTTGCCAGCTAATTTAGCAACTGTTATTTAAAGAAAAGGGGTGAAGAGGGGGGGGGGGCAAGCAAATATGCTCATTTGAAACCACTTGCATCCTTCTCTCGTACAGTGTGCCTTGGTAAGTCCAGGAAAATAGACACAAAGCCTGTGATTATCTATCATAGATAAGGCAATCAATGTGCCATACTGGGGTCCTCTGAGATATAGCAGTGTTTTGATGAGAAATCAGGAGGCATAGCTAAAAAAGAACATTTCACTAGACATAAACACAAAAATAAAAAGGTAACACTTCATAGCTAAATAAACTTAAATCAATGATCTGAATCCACTAAGGATAGATAATTAAATAAAATCTCCAGATCACAGCCGTCTGTTATAGTTATCTGAACTCTTTATAAGTTCTGTACCACTGATAAGTAACTATAGAAGGGACTGAAGTGACCCATAAGCTTTAAAAAAAAAAGGTGGAACATTGTACGTAATCTCTATTAAAAGAAAGAAAACTTAATGCCAGATAAGCATGAGGGCCCATTTACACCCTGCTGTTTGTCATTGGTATCAGACACTCAAGGGGTCAAGGAGAGTAGCCAATCAGGGTAAGGTTGGGGGTGGGATAAAGGGTGGGGCTTAGAGGGTATATAAGGTTCTTGGGGCCTCATTTACAAAAAACGATTTGTTAAAAATCGCCATAAATCGCGTGATTTGACCCTCTAAACTCACATTGCGGTATTCACAAAGGGTCAAATCGCGTGATTTATGTGTTTGAAAAAAGGTACAATTATTGTGGTGTAGTGCAGTGTGTGTGAGTGAGTGTAATGCATGCATGTCATGTATGCATGTAATGTGTGGGTGAGTGTAATGCATGCATGTTATGTTGGGGAGCGGGTAATGTGTGGTTATAGTATGTGAGGGGGAAGGGGGTTATGTGTGGTTATAGTATGGAAGGGGGTAATGTGTGGTTATAGTATGTATGGTTATGTAGCTGTGCATCGCAGAGAGACTGCAGTCTGGCTGCTGGAAATCTTTCTGGTGGCAAAAAAGTAAAAAAATGGAGAAATCACTTGAGGGTACCTGGGTAATGATTGTATGTGGGCCCAGGAGACATATGTGAGTAAAGCCTGAGGGTGGGGGGGTTATGTGTGGTTGAAGCATGTGGGCAGACGGGGGGCATGTGTGGTTATAGCATGTAGACAGAGAAGGGTTAATGTGGGGCTGTAGCATGTGGGCAGAGGGGGTAGAGTTAATGTGTGGTTGTAGCATGTGGGCAGAGGAGGGTTAATGTAGGGCTGTAGCATGTGGGCAGAGGGGGGAGGGGTAATGTGTGGTTGTAGTATGGGAGGGGGTAATGTGTGGTTATAGTATGTGAGAGGGGCGGAGGTAATGTGTGGTTACCGTATGTGAGGGGGGAGGGGTTAATGTGTGGTTTTAGTATGTGAAGGGGAGGGGTAATGTGTGGATATAGAATGGAAGGGGGTAATGTGTCGTTATTGTATAAGAGGGGAGTGGGGGTAATGTGTGGTTATGGTATGTGGGCACGGGAAAGGTGTAAGTACTGTATATGTATACACTGTATGGTCTGTATATATGTTAAAGCAAAGTACCAAAAAAAACCATTTTCAAACTGCAAAAATAAATGTGTGATTTGCAAGGTTTTTCCGAGGGGAAGTGGGGGCTGTGGTCGGGAATTTCTTGATGAAAAGGTGATAACTCCAGTAAGTGTTAGGTTTGTATGTGTGTAATGCATGTATATATGTATGTTATGTGTGTGTGTGGTATACAAGATGTGTGTGTAGATACAGATAAATATATATATAAAATTAATATGCGCAGATAGATTAGATAGATAGATAGATAGATAGATAGATAGATAGATAGATAGATAGATAGATAGATGATAGATAGATAGATAGATAGATAGATAGATAGATAGATAGATAGATAGATTTTGTGTCCTCTGTCAGGCACCTGAAAAAAGAGAAGGGAGGGAAGAAGAAAAAGGAAGAAAGTGGGGCAGAAAAGAGGTAAATGACCACACAATGTATCTATAATAATCAGTTATGGGAGGGAGGCCCAATAATTTGCTGTACTGGGACCCAGAAATCTTGTTGATGGCCCTGTGTATGTGTATATATGTTGTGCACTGTGTGCATATGGGGTATACTCTGTGTGTGTGTGTGTGTAT
>WWET01000358.1:506474-521375 GCA_011038615.1 Limnodynastes dumerilii
ATATATAAATACACACAGTTTGTTTTTTTTACAAAGATTTTGAGTTTATTTTCTATATTTGGCATATAGCCTCCAAGATATTTTGTTAAATATGTCCTCTTCCATCTGGTATTAGACCTGGTTAAAATACAAGGTGGCTTCCACCTTACAACTTTGCCCAGTTTGTGTGCACCAGTGGTTCTAGCTCTGCTGGTTGAGAACTGCCCTATAAACATCTTCTATACTTTCTATTTTCCCTACCTTGGTTTACATAAATCTTATGTATTTTCTCTTTTACGTGTAACCTGGCTCCTCCAGTTTGCTATATCTGTCCCTCACACTCAAGAAACAAACCCTACTGACCTATAGATGGTAAGTAGGACCATCATAGCCAACAAACCATACATGGATCTTTTAATACTTCAATACACCTTTCCAAATTAACTCCTTCCAAAACTTTTCTGCCAGTAATAATAATAAAAAAATATATATATCTCCATGCCCCAATAACATAATTCCCCATAAGGATCAAAGTAACAAGCCTATTCCTTATACAAACTCTACAAGATGCTTTATTGTATCTGGAATTGGAAAAAGGAGTATCATCTTAGGCACGAGTGCAAATAGACAGCAGGCTGGGTGCACTAGCCAGGCATTGGTTAGCTAGGTCAACCAATGAGGAATCATTTAAGGGAGGGTGGGGGCAGGGAGATTAAAAGGGAGGATATCAAGGCCTGGGAGTAACCACTTCTTACCACTTCATCTAGTGATGTTCCCACCCTCTCTTTAATTAATATATGTACATGATTTTTGCTTTTCAGATGTGGCACGGTTTGACAGTAGCAATAAAGGTCAGCAGTAAGTGTGAGAAATTGGGGGAAAAGGTATCATCTATTAGGAGCTTCTGGAACACAATGCCTCACAGTTGGGTCCCTGCCATCTCTTGAGTCCGAAGTTTACTGTTTAATAATTAACATCTAGGGAGCGACAATGAATGTTTGTCCTCTTACACTTCTGCGTATAATATCGCTGACCCTTCCAACTATAGGTACCACCTTGTCAAAGCTAAATCTGCTGCAACACCAACTGAAATTGGCCCTCAAATGTTAAATTCTGTGTCCCTTTTTTGAATGCAAAACAAGTTAATTTATTTAACTAAGGTATTTTAATTAATTAATGTCTGGTGTGGAAGCGAGAGCTCAGCCGCTTGCCCGTTTTATGACTTTTTCATATTCCAAATAAAGGGAGAACAAAAAACATACGCTCCACTCATGGGAAGAATTTCTTGCTGGAACAATGATTATAGGTTTAGTTATCTTAAAATAATACAAATTACATATAAATCTCTCTGTAGTCTGTTTTTTTAGTTGAAAATGCACTTTAATGAAATAATACATTTTTATGCAGTAATGCAAACCTAATGTATGCTTCAAAGTTAAATGCTACAATGGTTTCCTGGGTTTAAACATATGTTACGAGGTGAGAATTCACACATTTAACTTTTCCACTTTGCCAGACGAAAGCAGTTAGTGAAACTCATTGCAATTTTAATCACCGGCTTTTTATCATGACTTATCTTTTGGTGGTGTCTCTGAGCTATCTCAGTGAATTTGTCAGTAAATAATTGCATTTATCTTAACAAGGTTATATTGAAGAACCATCTATAGCAGGGGAAACAATTGCTGCATCAGCATGAGTGGTGCAGGATGGAGGGCATTAATTACCAGGGAAATTAAAAGGACTTGCGGCAACATTTTCGCATCTCACACATCACGGACAGGTGGCTGAAAAGCTGAATTGGGTTTGTTTTAAAAGTTTTAATTGTAAACTTCTTGGGTTTCTGTTTTATAGATGTGACTTGAATACTACTTCTTCTCGTGTGTTGAAATATTGCAAACACAGTTCTATATGTGTGATATGGAAGGTCAAAAGGCACTAAATGGCTGACAGGTTTAACTTATTAAATGTACTTGTCAACTCTTTACCTGTCAGATAGAATACTGTAATGGTGAAAGATCTGATCTGAGAGCCAGGGGCGTTTTAAGAAGTAAGAGGGCCCTTGTGCAGGATTTGTACATGGGCCCCCTTCCCCCCTTACCCCGAGGCAGGACTGTCCCGATTTGCGGACCGTAAAAAAAGAGGAGGGACCTAATGTCAATTTAAGCCCCGCCCAATTTTGCAGCCCACTAATCAGGACAGTCTCACCTCAGAGGAAGATGGAGCCCATTCGGCATCTATTTCTTCACTCCGGAAGATCTTGGAGGGAAGAAATAGATGCCGAATGGGCCACCCTTCCCCTGCAACCCTGGGTGCAGGATGAATGCCACAGGGACCCCTGTTCTGAGGGGCCCGTGTGCACTGAACACCCTGCGCCCATTATAGATACAACTATGTTGAGAGTAACGGTGGCGCATCCTGTGTACTGTGCTTGTGCGCTGTAATGGAGAGTTAGTTACATTTAATCCCCATGCGCCAGTAAGCGGGACCCCTGAAGGGGAAGTAGATAACGGCACATGGCGTATGGGAACAAAGCAACCAGCTCTCTGCTGCTACATCTCCAAATACGCTATGCAAATGCAGGGTTGTATAATGTGTTTGAAAGGGTTAAGGACTTTTATCAAAAGAAATGAAGCTTTGGTTATAGTGTTTATGCTCTAAAGCAATGGAAAAATGTATTTAAAGGCAATATTTTTTTTTTTTAACTGTACTCTAAAAACATAAACAACAACCACAGAATACATTAGTACTGATGCAATCTGTTTAATGTATTTTGCTGGACAGCAATCAAGCTGATGGGCACTAAATGAGCCTCTGACTTAGACGTGACCGGCAGTAGGTGAAAGTTTTCTAATAAAAAGTCACGTTTGTTACGTCAGTGTTCTGACCAGGATTGGGTACACTTACCTTGGCCACGCCCCTTACTGTGCATTGACTACGTTCCTCCACCCCTTTCCCTTCATCAACGCGATCTCAGAGAGCAAGCCCCAGATGCCAGGGGTGCGCTATGACATAAATGGAGCATCCCTGCAGCTGGCGTACACTCAGATCTGGATTGGTTCCACTGTGTTCTGATTTACAATAACCTTAAGTCTAACCCTAACCTAACCCCTAGCCCTTATCTCAACCCTAACACTAACACTAACCCCAACCTCAAACCAAACCACCAGTGGCGTAACTACAGGAGGCAGTGATGGTGCTGGCCTCCGGGGAACCAGCCCTGAATAGGGGCACTTCTCCCACATTCAAGGCTGGTGCCTGTATCAATGATGCAGGGAGCTCAGGGTCTAGCGCTCTCCCTGCAGCTTCCAATCATTGCACTGGAAGCCACAGGGAGAGGGAACAATACCCTCAGCTCCCTGCATCCATTTGATGACATTTGATAGAAGGTGCAGGGGTAAGTGGGAGATCAGACATAGATCTCCCAGTCAGTTTGCACATGACAGCCACGAGGACTAGCCTGCAAGGTTGAAGGTAAGTTTAACTGAAGTTTAAGTTTAATCGCCTCTGGGCGATTTATCCAAACTTATGCCACTGCTAACTATTAATTATTTAACACTGAATAATGTAACTTTAGCAGTAGTCATTTACTTTCACCTGTATGTCTCAAGTCATCCTTTCCTGCCCCTGTATGCCTCCAGCTATCCTTTCCTGTCCATGTATGCTACACGTCGTCTTTGCCTGCGCTTGTATACCTCCAGCCATCCTTTTCTGTTCCTGTATCCATCCTGTCATCCTTTCCTGCCCCTGTATGCCTTCAGTTATCTTTTCCTGCACCTAAATATTTCCAGCCATCCTTTACTGTATCTGTATGCCTCTAACCATACTTTTCTGTCCCTGTATACATCAAGGCATCCTTTCCTCCACCTGTATGCCTTCAGTTATCTTTTCTTGTCCCTGTATGCCTTCAGTCAGTGTGTGATGTTATGATCGTCATTACTGCGTCTGTAACCGAAATTCTATAGTGGGCTACTTTATTACCCGTGAGGACACAAATCTGAAATGATGCATCCTTCCCCATCACATTATAATGTGGCTTTTTGCTAACTCTATAATGTGGTACATTGTAGTATTATTACAGTACTTGAATCACTACATTTATGTCCGGTATTGTTTTTGTTTCTTTTTCAGTATGATGTGTCATTGGCAAAGAATGGTTTCCACCAACTATAAACACCTGAGAATGGGTCCTTCAATAATCCTCATGAGCATAAATCAATTGCAATGTGGGGAATAATGTGTCACTAATCACTCGTTCTAAGTTTAAAGAGCAGTGACTAGTAGCATGGTGAAGGTACAAGTGAGGGAGAGAGAGGAATCCTCTTCACCATTTACCATATATAACGACTGCAGAAGTACAGGGGTGTTACAGAAGATTGGGTACAGGAATTCATTGTTTCTGAGATTGGATCCCAGAGCAACCGATAGGTAGAAATCCCCAGTCGCTGGGACGAATTGTTCATATATTTGTGTTTAGACAACTTATCCACTCACACTCTTACAGACGGGCTTCTGGTAGTCAGGGCCAACCTTAAGTGTTCAGACTCAAGTGCATGTAAATTCCCAGAAGTTTGGTTTGGTATGCACGGAGACAGGTCACATGTATATTGTACTAAGAGGATACTTCCAGTGGTTAGTGCAACCCAGCCGCACTGTTGAAAGGTCTTGGAATTGTCACTCTTCTTAAATCTAAATGGGGTCAAAATGCACTTTGATTGGATAACACCAATTATTGCAGAGAACAAAAAAAGCAACTGCAATCAGAATGTACAGAACCTGGGGGGAAATCAGATCTGAATGGAAAAACCTGTTAATGAATAAATAAAAAATAAAATTAATATTATTGGTGTCCCCTATTGATCCCCATTCTTCTGCCAAAAATGAAACTGCCAAGAGAATGGTGATTTTTTTTGCACATTGGGGTAGATCCAGAACTACGTGTGCCGTACGTTTATTCGCGGAGCATATTTTCGTGCACGTAAGTTCGCTACACTCCCCTCGGCACACCCCTTGTACGGACGTATTTTGTCAAGATACGCTGCCCAAACCCTACCTTAACGTTTTCATACGTAACTACGTACGTCCGCTAGCGGACGTATAGACTACGTGAACATACGCAGCTTAGCACGCCCATACTGTACACTTTAAATACCACCCCCCGCCTACTTCACGTAATTCAGACGTATTTTGGATGAACGTAAATTAGGCACGCCCACACGTAAGTATTTACGTGTCACATACGTGAATGGCCCATACGTTCACAATTATGCTACGTGAATGTGCGTATTTTGTATGGTGCGCATGCGCAGTGCAGTCTAAACTGCGAATTTACGTCTCTGCCACGCATAAAATCGCGGAGAAGCGTAGTTCTGGATCAGGCCCATTAACTTGAATTTTCTTACAGTTACATTCAGAGCTCGAAATGAGTATACGGGGGTATGCCATACCATCACTTTTCCCACTGGTATAATTGAAAAGCTATAAATCTCCATTCTCTTCTATTATTTCTATATTTTCGTACCGCCACTTCTAAACGTCCATACCGCCACTTCTATATGTCCATACCGCCACTTCTAAATGTCCATACCTTCACTTCTAAATGCCCATAACGCCACTTCTAAACGTCCATACCGCCACTTCTAAATGTCCATACCTCCACTTCTAAATGCCCATACCGCCACTTCTAAATGTCCATACCGCCACTTCTAAATGTCCATACCTCCACTTCTAAACGCCCATAACGCCACTTCTAAACGTCCATACCGCCACACACACACACACACACATACACACACACACACACACACATACACACACACACACATACACACACACACACACACACATACACACTTCAAGCTCTGATATTATATTATATTGCTTTACACAAAAATCAATTACCAGTGAGTAAGAACTACAAAGTAAACAGCTACAAAGAGAATGTGAATTCCACGCTGTGTTTGACAAGCAGACCTCCTATGTAAATCATTTTAGGCATATTGTTTATTTGTTTATTGATAGTTGTGACTTTTTATCATTGAATATGACATACATTGCCCATTTGTGCTGTCTCCATACAGATTTATGGTAGACATTCCCTGAAATCGGTCTTTAATGATCGTTATGGATTTTATATACTGCTATTAGCACAGCGTGTTTATAGACTGTAGAATTTATTAGACATTAGGCCTATGGTGATAGAAGAAAGAGGCGTGTGGAATAGGTGAGAAAACTCCAATAACTACACTGGTAAGTAATGCTATTAAACAGACTTTAGATATTATTTAGAGAAACAGAACTATATAGTGTTTGACAAAGTGCCACCTAGAATTGATCATTACATTACTTTTTAACGATCTCTTCCTACTAGAGAAATTCATTTTCTAAGCCATGTCACTGATGCTCCGGCAGTCACTATTCTGGTGGTGATACAGGGACAAATGCAGATCTACGTTTCCTAGCGTAGCGTATTTACTAGACACTCCCCTTGGCCGTACGTAGTTTAGCGTGTTGCGCTTTCCAAACCCCACCTTAACTTTACACAGCGTAAGCACTGACATACGTAAAGGCAGCACATACTTACGAGCCTAAGCACGCCCATACTGTACGATTTAAACGCCTCCCCCAACCTCCTAAGCGCAATAACAGGTGTCGTATAGCTGGCAAGCGACATCGTACGTAGTTACACTGAAGTTACGTGACTGGCCCTTATGCCACGAGTTACGTGGTACAACATCTGTCACACGCATGCGCAGTAAGTACTAATGGGTGCTTTTACGCTAGCGGCTAGCGGAAAAACACTAGCATATGTAGTTCTGGATTTACCCCATAGTGGTAGTCACATTCCCGGTGCAAAAAATCCAGACGGATATATCGACACGAGTTTCCCTATTGAAGGGAATCCTGACATGGAAAAAATACAGACAACAAAAATGTAACTAGTAAAATTACAGTCAAAAATAACCTACACATAAAATACCTGACATGTTAATAAAACTGACACCGAACAATTCCAGACTATTATAATCCCGAAATTGAAATAATAAACATTCTAATTGTCATCTTTTTTTTTGTGACGCTCTGCAACAAGCAGACAGGATTTATTGGGTAGTTTTAGGGTTAGGCTGCAGGGAGGGGCTGGAGCTTAGAGAGGGGGACTTAGGGTTAGGTTACAGGGAGGGGCTGGAGCTTAGAGAGGGGGACTTAGGGTTAGGCTGCGGGGAGGGGCTGGAGCTTAGAGAGGGGGACTTAGGGTTAGGCTGCGGGGAGGAGATGAATTGCAGAAGGGGAGACTTACTCAGATTTTATATAGGCTTTGGTATATACAGCATTATTTGGCTCCGTCATTGAACTTATTACCCAGCTTCAACCAACTGCATAGTACAGTATTATGATCATTGCCTATTGTTTTAATTTGTGTTTTAGTGATTTTGGGCCAGACCCAGCCCCCGCACTCTTTGCGTGCATGCGGGGGTCCGTAGTTACGCTGCTGTAGAGAGAAGTGCACGCCCCCCTGCACTCCCTGCTGTCGGTAGTAAATCTAGACACTTACGTGTCCAGATAGCTAACTTAGCTTAACGGGGCTACCCTGCCCCCGACCCCTCGTTTAAATAGCTATCAACATGTATGGCGGAGATACGGCCATCGTAAATGAAGGGTTGGCCCCTTCAGCGTACTTACACGTACATAACTTAGTTATGTACATCAGTAGGTACATTAGGCACCCGAGCGTAGGTCTGGATCAGGCCCATTGGTTCGTTGTATATATACTCATCGCTGTGTTCTTCTGTGAATTTGTTAAGGAGTTAGAGCAAGCTGGCAAAATTTAGCGCCATTTAACACTGGATGTACATCCTACTGTCATTGTTTAAATATACTTACCTAGGCGTTCATAGAACCTCTGGGACCGATTAGCAGCTCACAAATGAGTAACATTGAGGCCATTGCGATTTACATTATTGGCTAATTAATTTTAGGCAAGTGTGGGACTTGTGGGCTATTTGGGGATAATTGTATCCTAGAGGACTTTCCTATTAAATGATGGTGCTGTGTTCCCAAATGAATTTACAAGGGCCACGTATATTTTATGCCTGTTATTATAAGACAAACAGTATATGGGATCCTTGAATCTTATATTGTATGTCCATATAATGTTGCTTTCCTAAGACATTATGCAGGGTGGAGGCTCTATGTGGACAGGCGGCTCTCCTGTGCATGTGCAGGGTGGCGGCTCTATGTGGACAGGCTGCTCTTCTGTGCATGTGCAGGGTGGAGGCTCTATGTGGACAGGCTGCTCTTCTGTGCATGTGCAGGGTGGAGGCTCTATGTGGAAAAGCGGCTCTTCTGTGCATGTGCAGGGTGGAGGCTCTATGTGGAAAAGCGGCTCTTCTGTGCATGTGCCGGGTGGAGGCTCTGTGTGGACAGGCTGCTCTTCTGTGCATGTGCAGGGCGGAGGCTCTATGTGGACAGGCGGCTCTTCTGTGTATGTGCAGGGTGGAGGCTCTATGTGGAAAAGCGGTTCTTCTGTGTATGTGCAGGGTGGCGGCTCTTTGTGAACAGGCGGCTCTTCTGTGCATGTGTAGGGTGGCAGCTCTATGTGGACAGCTGACTCTTCTGTGTATGTGCGGGGTGGCGACTTTGAGCGGACAGGTGGCTTTTCTGTGCATGTTCATGGTGGCGGCTCTATGTGGACAGCGGCTCTTCTGTTTATGTGCAGGGTGGAGGCTCTATGTGGACAGGCGGCTCTTCTGTGCATGTGCAGGGTGGAGGCTCTATGTGGAAAAGCGGTTCTTCTGTGCATGTGCAGGGTGGTGGCTCTTTGTGAACAATGTGGACAGGCAGCTCTTCTGTGCATGTGCAGGGTAGCGACGTTGTGTAGACAGACAGCTCTTCTATGCATGTACACAGTGTTTGTCAGCTCAAGCATTTCAGGTAAGAGAAATTTCAGGTAAGAGAAAACACCACCATATTAAACAATGGAAAAAATAACCCAACACAAATATCCAAATACATGACCCTGCATTTTGGTCTTTAAGTTTTGGAAATGTATATAAGGTATAATGTATATAAGGGAAGTCCAGATTTTTCCATATCCATTGCATTAGACCATATAAACAAGGAAGGACATTGGATGTCAATATCGTATCTTTTGTGCTACATATTTTTACATATTTCTCAGTTTCATAAGATGTAGCGTATGAGTTAGATTAACCTGCGGCCTTTGCCTGGCAGATTTCTCGATAACATAGAAAGTAATAAAGCAAAGATTCTTACCCGTTGCTAGTGAATGGAAATGAGTAAATCAGACGCAATACAGGATGTTAATATAAGCAGCTCGATAAATAAGATGAATATAGATATATAGACAGATTGCATAAAAACAATATGTTGTCCATAAAACACTGAGTTAGTGCAGATTTTCTAATAACCTTTTTTCTTTGATCAATAATTTGATTACAAATAAAAGTTCCATATAAAATATTATGCCTTACAAATACAGAAATTGCATATATATTCCCACACAGCTGCTGATCATATGAGCCTAATTTCCCTATCTCACTTCTAGATGAGACAGAGTAGAATTAATACTTAGGGCCAGATTTACTAAGCTGTGGGTTTAGAAAAGTGGAGATGTTGCCCATAGCAACCAATCATATTCTAGCTGTCAATATCTAGTATGTGATAGGAAAGTGAGAGCTAGAATCTGATGTTGCTCATAGCAACCAATCAGATTCTAGCTGACATTCTCCAGCATGTAATAGGAAAGTGAAAGCTAGAATCTGAAAGTGAGAGCTAGAATCTGATTGGTTGCTATGGGCAACATCTTTAATTTTACAAACCCACAGGTTAGTAAATCTGGCTCTAAGTAGCATCCTAAACAACAGTTTGGGCCCCATTAACACATTAAACTGGTTTTGCATAACAAAAAAAGGAATTAGGTTAAATCGGACTGGTTCTGCTAAATAAGGAGGGTCTAGTATCCTCCAAAATATTAGTATCCAATACAATTCTAAAATATTATCATTATCGTTTATTTATAAGGCACCAAAAAGGGTCCACAGCTCTCTACAGGCAATATAGACCGTGTTGATCCATTATGGGTTATGCAAGTAATCGCAACTGCTCTTTGGGCCAGATTCACAGGTAATAACGCAAAGGGAGTTACGCAAATCGCATGCTTAAGTCCCCTTGCATGTAAGATCTGCACATGCATGTGCCAGATGTTAAGCAACGGATCTCCATACAGAAAGAAAGAACATTCTAACAAAGGAACAGACCTTGCCTTCCACATGACAAAACCCCGTAACAGAGGTAGAGTTTGTCATGCAGATAAGAGCAGCGACTCCCAAATTCTCACAGAATGCAATGTCCATAATGCCACATGGCACTGGGGAGTAACAGGAGAGTTTACTCCCCTCTTCCGTGCGGAGTTACAGACCCCCGCATGTACGGAAAGCATGAGGGGGTCTGCATCCGGTCCAATGTGTCTCAAGTGTGGTCTATACAGAATTAAACAGCTCCCTTTTCTCTGTGGCGACAATGTCTAAGAAGTGTGGTTGTACTAGTTGTGGTGTGGGTGCATAGAACAAAAGGCAACACCCTCAGATGGGGGTGATGGTTGAGTGTTGGATTGGTCCTCCAGAGCCTCCAAGCAGATTGTTGGACATTAAATGCTAGCGAGTGACATACCAGAAGTCAACAATAGTCAAGCATAAAAGCGTGGTGTGTGCCAGGAGTTTGAGGGTGCACCGCTCAGGATTTAAACAAGGCCAGCAGTGCAGCCACAACACAGAAAAAGTACCTGATTCACCAAAACTTTAACAGCTGTGGACATTGCCTGGACACATACAAGGGTAAGAAAGGATTCCTGGAGACCTGCAAATAGGAAAATGGATGATTGGAGACATACAAGAGGGTGAAGGAATGGCTGGAGACATATATGGGAGAGAGAAGGGATTGCTGGATACATACACACATGGGGAAAGAAGGGATGGTTGGATAAATACAAGGGGGAGGGAGATATAGCTGGAGAAGGGACAGTTGGAAACATACAAGGAAGGAAATAGATGGGTGGAGATAAACAAATTGGTAAAGGTATGTCTGGAGAAATACAGGTAGAAGAAAGGATGTCAGAAAACAAACAAGGGAGAAAAGGAGATGACTGGGGACAAACAGGAAAAAGGACCGGCTTCAAGCACTTACAAGAGGAGAGAAGGGATGGCTGGAGAATGGAAGGTTGGAGATATACAGAGGGGGGAGGGGTGGTTGATGAAGGGATGACTGGAGACATACAAGGGGACGAAGGGATAGCTAGAGACATACAAGTGGGATGATGGCTGGAGACCTAAAAGAGGGAAGAAGGGAATGGCTGGAGAATGGAAGGCTGGAAAACATACACACATATAATTGGAAGAATGTTTACCACCTAAACTACACAAAACTATTTATACGTGGATCTGATCACATGCAAATTAAAATTCTAGTTCAGACCCACCATGTTATATGGGAGGGAAATGTTTAATATTTTTCCACATCTACCACATCTTTTGCATATACATCATAGTATACACTATATGAATTTTCATTTTCAACACGACTGCATATGATTTGTGTACACACTGCAAGCTATAGTCACACCACGTTCAGCAATTAACCAAGCCTGTGCCGTATGACATGAATTAGGCTGAGCCAGGTCATATCTCGCGTTAGAACCACAGACAAATACAAAGAAAAAAAAGAGAGAGACCTAAAGGGTCGGAGGAGATAATGAACTGTTGTATTTAATTCAGTATTGAAGCTCAGGATGTGTGTTCTGTGTTGCTGCAGCCTGTAAATAAGGGTGTACTATATCCCTTCTTTATTTTCTCTGCTGTAATGTAATCAGAGCATGAGTAGTGAGCGCAGTTCACCTTTGTCTGCATTAGATTGACCATGATATGAGCTTCACGGAGTGGAGAATGGAAGGTCTGTGTAATCAGTACATAAATGTAATAAAAGAGAAAACTCACTGCCAAGCTGATGAGAAAAGTGCACTCAGCTCACCTTCAGCAGGCAGCACTGCGCAACGCTTCCAAATGCGCTTTCTTATCAAACTTTTCTTTATCATTCATCAGCCTCCTCAGGTTTAACTCAATCTGTAACATGTGCTTTATTGCCTTATTTGGAATTTAAGATGTGAAAGAAGTCAATATAAAAGTCAGCTTGATTAGAAAAACCAAAAATAAAGCTGTTTTAAAATGGCGGATGCTCCTCACTTCATAACTGTATCATATTAAAATCCACAGGGGGCGCCAGAGATAAAAAGTACCATATATCTGAGAGAAACAAGGTGCATTTTAAATTTTGCTATGTGGGACTTATGGGCCTGATCCAGACCTACGCCCGCCGTCCTGATAAGCCAATCTGCACATGCGCCGGGCAGATGTTGCCCAGCGTCGCTACGGCAACGCCTGATCGTGGATCGGGCGTCCGTAGCAGCGCCATAGGGACACTGGAGGGGACGTCCCCCAGCGTCCCTATGTTCAGGTTAGTGTAGGTGGGCGGGGGGAGCTAGTTTAATGAGGGTGGGAGGGTGGGCTAGGCAGCCATACGCTCCTGTGCGAGCGTATAGCCCCTTCCTTATGCCGGCTGAAGTTAGGGTAGCCTTCAGCCGGCGTAAGGAAGGGGCCATACGCCCGCACAGGGGGAGTGTCGAGTAAAGTGAACGCCGATACGCTGTGCTTTAGTAAGCACAGCGCATCGGCGTAGGTCTGGATCAGGCCCTATGTTTCATCACAGACACACACCTCACATGCCTAATGGGGAACCATCACTGCACCTTGGCCTGCAATGGGGTGCTCATGAAGTCTGGTCTTGTGTGATTAATGACTGATGGCCACTTTGGTGAGGCAGAGCACAGGTGAGCGTAAAGGGACGAGGGAGGAAGGATTCTAGTTGACATTGTAGGACTGTATCCAGTCTTCTGTACTGATATGAATGGTGATGCATTTCCTATGGCAGGCGCAAGCGTTAAATGTAGTTATTTAAATTGTGCAATGGGGGAGTAGTCGACTCACGTTTATCTAGAAGCAACAAGAATCCGGATCCAGTCCATAATTATTTTATATTAGCTTTTATGTTGAACTCATGCTGTCGGTAAGTTAATGTCACTATCTACGAAGACGATAATGGGGTCAATTTACAGCCAGGAGCATTAGCCAAAAACAAAAGGGGTGAATTTGCTCCTGGGGAAAGGATATATATTATTGTATTTTATAGTTTGATGCTATCTAAATGAACCTCAATATATATATTTTAGGGTACTACAAAAACCTAGGGGTATATTTAATAATCCATCTAAAGAACAAAGATGTAGCTGCCCATAGCATCCAATCTGATGCTAAAATGTACTAGTTAAATGGAAACATAAAATCTGATTGGTTACTTCACTTCCCATTTCCTCTTTAGCTCCTAGTTTGACTGTAGTGCTCCTTTATTTGTACCCTCTTGTAGGGTGTCTGTGATTCACATGTGAAAAAAGTAAATATTAGTATTCGTTCTACTTAATACATAATGGGCCTGATCCAGAGCTACACTGGGCCGCTGTCCGTAAGTACGGCCAGCGTAGCTCTGGTGCACTCCCCCGACACTCCCCCTGTGGACAGCAGAATTACAGACTGTTACACCAGCTGAAGTCTACCCTATCTTCAGCCGGCATAACAGTCTGTAATTATGCCGGCCACAGGATCATAACCCCCTAACCCAGCCCTCCCTTCCTAATTTACCTCCCCCCGCCTACCTTCCGTAACTACAGCATACAGTGCAAGCCCCTTTGTCCGTAACGACGCTGTAGTTACGGGCGCCCGATCCAGGGCACCCAGAGACATTGATTACGCCGGGCAACATCTGCCACGCGCATGGGCAGAACGGCAGAAATGCCGTTCTTATGCATACAGCCACTGTAAAAACGACGGCGGCCATAGGTCTGGATCAGGCCCAATGATTCAGACTTAACAAGGAGCTTGAAATGAAGAGAGGAAAGTTACTCCTGGCCTAAACCATGTTGATTTCAGGGGGAGTCTCAGTAATTGTATTCTTTGCATGCAGGGATATATCTTTGAATTGCTTATTGCACACAGATACTGACCAGCTTTACTATCACACTGTTATTTAGACTTGGGCTGGTAAACGTCAATATTTTATCTACACATTGTAGTTTCTCTGTTAAGCTGGAGTAGAAGAGAAATAGCAGTACAGGTTCTAGAAGACCCTGCTGAATTCCATTTACTGACTTTGGGCCTGATCCAGACCTACGCTCGCAAGCGATCGTACGCTGGTCGTAAGCGTAAAATCGGCAGAAAAAACACACTGCGCATGTGCAGAGTGACAACTTCCGGTCGTACCAAAGACCTTTTCGTAGCGGCGATTCAGGCGTCCGTATTCTTTGCGTATTTTCCGACCACGGGGCATGTTTTTAATACGAAGTTAGTACGGACGCTGGAGTTAGGGAATGTAGGCGGGGGGAGCCATTTAAATTGTACAGTATGGGCGTGCTTAGTTCGGTACGATCAGAGCATCGCATCGCTAATTCGTACTGACGTTGGGAAAAGTTAAGGTAGGGTTCAGCCAGCGTACGGAGGTAAAGGTAAGGGGAGTGTCATGGGAGTGAAAGTTTTTACGCTGAAGTGGTAACACGCTCCGCTCTCATGCGTAGGTCTGGATCAGGCCCCTATTTTCAAGCTCCTTCTGAAGTCTGAATCTGGTTCAATGTTACCACAACTGTAGCAGGTAAATGTTTGTTTATTGCACTTTCTCTCTATGAAATTATCATGAAATTATTATTTACTCTGGTATTTGGTTTGTTATAATAAAAAAAATGACTTGACACATTATCTCACTTACAAGAATAAAAAGGGGTGGCTGGAGACATACGGGGGGGGGGGGGAA
>WWET01000358.1:538532-553285 GCA_011038615.1 Limnodynastes dumerilii
AAACAGAAATTTTAGCCCTCACCCTGGCCTGTATTCAAAGTACCGGACATATAACATATACATCCGGTGTTTAGCGATTTTTACAACTGCGCATGCATAGTAATTTATTTACGTAATCTACGTATCTTTTTCTTACGTAGATTGTGTAAATGCTGTCTGAAAGACCGCATTTACGCAAGAAAAAGATACGTAGATTACCTGAAAAAGGAAAAACTCATTACTAGTCAATTATTAATTATTGCCTGGTGAATTGTCGAGGCTAAAAAAACCTTTCACACTGCAAGGTAGACCCTCAAAATTCCTAGTTCCTGGTCTGGACAATTTTTCAAATGCGTCTACGGCACGCACAATGCATGCCAATTTGCATGCGCCTCTGGATTGGACCCTCTGTGTCCGTCCTCCACTTCGGTGAAGAGCAAAGGCATGTTGCTAAGCCTCTCACAAAAATAATGATTTCATGGGGCTGCGAGAAAGGATAAGTGGAGATGTTGCCCACAGCAACCAATCAGAGTCTAGTTGACATTTTCTAGTATATAATAGTATACTAGTGTTGCTAGGTAGAACTTGAGGCCCGGGGTTTCATGGAAGTTGCAGGAGATTTGCAGGCTCTACCGGGATACCAGGAGAACTACCCGAATTTAGGGAGTCTCTCGGACATTCTGGGAGAGTCGGCAACCCTGAATAAGATGCTTGGGTAAGTAATCCTAACATACGGGTCTAAATCTGGCCCTACATAAGCATACCCTCCAACAGTACCTATTTATCAGGCATAGTACCTTTTTTAATGGTCTGTACCGGATAAAAGGGCTCTTATACTGAATTTTGACCCAGCAATTCCCTCCCCCCTATACTCACCTTCCTGCAGCATCTGATCACTATAGCAGAGCAGTGGGGACAGACTCCTACAGCTCTGCTAAAGTGACACGACCCTCTCCTGTAAGTCATTAGCTCATATGATAAGAGTTTACACCTTATAATACATGCAAATGAGAGCAGATTAGAGCCATGCCCCTTCACTGGGCAAACCACGCCCCCTTCACAGACACGTTCCCCCCGGTGTACTTATTTTCCATAAAAAAATGTTGGAGGGTATGCATAAGCATAGCCACTCCCTTGTCCTGCCTTAACCGCTGACATAAACATAGGAGAACTAGTGAGCAACATTAAAGTTTTACCCAAGCAGCTTCATAATTTTAACTTATACAACAGCTGTTTAGAATATTCATACCCAATAAATACTCTAAATGAAAGAAAACATTAATTTTTTTGTTTATATTTAATGTATTGATTTTATTCTGTCAGTCAAACAGGTGAGAGGTTAACACATTGCTAATTAAGATATGCTGGCTAATACTTTGAACAGTGCCAGATATTTTTCTTGCACAAGGAATGCATTTAGCAATGATGAACTTGCCAGAAATAAGGTCACCAGAGATGCACAGAGTCTGTAAATGTAACACAGTGTTGTATATTCATGAACAAGCCAAGGTTTCTGTAAAGAAAAATCTAAATAGAACATTTTGGAACTATTCTGTATGACATAAAAAGAGAACCTTTTATTCCTTCTCTTTAATGATGTTTCATGTTATTACTTTGTTGGTACAAAAAGGAATACTTTGTGTAATTAGGATAATTAGAATCCTATGTTTACTCTGTGGTATATAAAAACAACAGGTTTTTCCTATTTAGCAAATAAGAAAACTTGTGCTCACCAACTGCAACTGTTATATAACAAAGCAAAACTTTACCTGTTTGGCTAAACGGTTGTATGCGAACATGACTGTTTCCATTGCACTAGGGGTCAGTTACTTTGAGAAACCTTGGGTCCATATTCACAGATCCATTTTTACTTGGAGTTGTGTGCGTATTTTAAGGTACGGTTTAATTGCGCATGCAGAGTAACTTTATTTAGGTATGTTTCGTAGAATATACGCACCTAAGTGCTTTAGGCACAGACATGTGAATCGCACTTGGAGACATACGTACAACAGCGGGACGATGGGCAGGGAAGAGATAAAAACAAGCTTTTCCTGAGCATCAGCCCGCTGTGAATCGTTCCTGCAGGTCCGCAGGTGTGGAGTACCATGGCCCGGGTCCCACAAGCATAAGCAAGATTTCCATGTGAACATTTATCCAATGGTCATCTCAAATAGTAATATGGTTCAAGAAATCATTATGGGCCAGATCGAACGGTTTTAGGATCCACGGACCTTACCTTAAACTTGTCTTCACTAAAAATGGGGGCAGCTTGGAAATCTGGATAGGTTGTAAGGAGCTCAACACACCCTTAATGGACAATTAACAAGTATTGCTCCTACCCCTAGTGTGCGATTGCCGCATTCTGCTCCGCCGTTAGATTTTTTGCGCAAACACGGATCCGTTTTCACGTGGAGTTGCGTGCGTATTATAAGTGCTTTAGGCACAGACATGTGATTCGCACTTGGGGACATACATACGGAGGGGCGGGGTTGAAATACGTACCTGAAAAGTTATGTGAAAGAGGGTGGGGGAGGCATTTAAATGAGTCTTTGAGGGCTTGCACGGCCGTGAGAGGGGAGTGTCATGGTGTTGGTAGGTGTTGGCTAGCTACGTGCGTGTGAATAATTGCGTACTTTTAAACAACGGATATGGCCCTAGATCTCTGAGTGTTTTCTGTACATTTGGAAATCTGTACAGAGTGCACTCCCCTGTCACTCACCTCTCTCGTGGGCAGTTCTGGACATATATGTATCCAGAATCCTGCTTTAACGTCTCTGCAGGGATCGATGTAAGTCCAAATACAGATCCATGAAGAACAGCTGATCGCCTGCCCCGGAGACTAGTTAGCATGCCTATAACCACATGTCTGGAGGGGATTAGGTATGCGGAGGAGAAGTGCCACCCTCCCCTTCTGATCTCCTAGTGTAGGAACTGAGTTCCATATGCTAGGAGATCTCTACCGTAACATCTGTCGCTCGTATGAATAACCTCTCCAGGGACTAGGCTCTGGGGAAGAGAGGGTTAGGGTTAGGCTAAGGGGAAAGGGAGGGTTAGGGTAAGCCTCTGTGGGAGGGAAGGTTAGGGTCATGGAAGGGGAGGGTTAGGGTTAGGATCAGCCTGCAGGTAGAGGACTCTAGATTTAGACTTTGAGGATGGGAGTCTTAGGGTCAGGCAACAGGGAAGGGAGCCTGAGGGTTAGGTTGTGAGGATGGGAGTCTTAGGGTTAGGCTGCAGGGAAGGGAGGGTTAGGGTCAGGCTGCGGGGAAGGGAGGGGTTAGGGTCATGGAAGGGGAGGATTAGAGTAAAGATTAGGGTAATGGTTGGAGTTAGATTTATACTTACCATTTGGAGAATGTTCAGAAAATTGGATGTTTTCCACTCACTAACGTCGGAAAACTCCAGTTTTTTGCATCTGTTCATACCCATGCTGCTATCCCAGCTCTCTTATTTGTATCCGTGAGCAAGAGAGATACACATTTTGTAATTACCAATGGTGGGGCAGTACAAGCACAATGGATGGGCTTGGTATTTAAATTGTACATTAAGGACAAGCAAAATGCCCACCAAGCTAGCCAAACTTCTAAATCATCACCATTTAAAGTGATGATGGACTGGAAGCCTTAAGGTATTGTCCCCCATGTGAGGAAGAGGAGTGGTCTCCAATGCGCTGCACAGAAGGCTGGATCCAGTATCAGTAATGCTGTGTTCAGCACATGGAATGCATCGCCACCGCCAGTCTGCATCCAATCTCATGTGAGTCTCACTCACATACCAAATGTATTTTATGGGGCACACTATACACACAAAGGACACCATGCGATCCTAAGCTATGTTCATGTGACTTTCGTACCCTGTATTTTTGCGTAAATAAGAATCATATGTAAGGGCCTTTAAATACGTCCGCCTTCCGACCATGCGTACACGGTGCATGTATGGTGACCATCCTGATTCGTCCTGGAAGCCTGAAGCGCACAATGCGCTGTATTGAAATATAGAACTTTTCTGCATATTTTGTAATCCTGGCCCTCAGGTACCACTAACAGTACATGATTTCCAGGTCTCCTTGCTGGAGCACAGGTGTGTTCATCACTGACTGACACATATAATGAGTACCACCTATGGACCTTTAAAATGTGTCAGTCAGTAATGAACACACCTGTGCTCCAGCCAGGAGACTTGGAAATCATGCACTGTTAGTGGTACCTGAGGACCAGGGTTGAGTAACACTGGTCTATAGTGTGGAATAGTACGATGGTGGAGGAAAAGCACGAGATTGAAATAGGATGAGAATGAGGCACTCATTCAGAAATAAAATGTACATCAGGAGCATGTGAACTTGTAAAAACGGTTATGGCTAAAATGTAGGCGTTATAGTCTGCTACAGATTTTATTTTTATATGTAGGAATAATATATTATACCATTGTAAATTAAGGGGATCATGAGAACAATAAAAAAAAAAATTCAAAAAGTAACAGAAGGTAAAAATGTCCCTACCTCCAAAAAAAGCTCCAATCTATGCGTCTGATGCATAGCTTAACCTACACACGTCAATCACCCGCATCTATTTCCACACACTTCATTAAATGCTGAATGAGCCTAACACAGAATAACACCAACACAAAACAAACGAGACTTCAGAATTGTCTCTACTTGTCTGTACCGACGGTGTCTGCATGATAATAAAAGAAAAGCCAAGATAAGAGAAATAACCCTGCATTCCAGTTATTACAGAAAATCACAAACTGAACCTGGCCTTTCAGTGATGTGGATATTACTGAATTTCATGAAACACAGTTAGCATTACAAAGTTTTCCTGATCTAATTTCATTTCAGTCCTATGCAGCTTAAACTGGTTTGCTATAATAAAAATTATAATAACATCGTAGATTGTAATATAGTAGGCTATATTTCAACAAATTCAATTTTCATGAGACCGACTCAGGTGGTTATTTATTGCGGTGTATGTACATATAATCTTGATGTTTTGAAGGTGACTCAGGCTGACTGAGTAAGTAAGCCTGAGAATGCCAGCAAAAGCATTTACTCAGCAACTAAGGTACCTATTACAAGCTCAACTCTGCATGAAGGACAATTTGAAGCTTGGAGAAGAAGCAAGCTAAATCAAGGACAATGGAAGCATTAAACGGCACGGTGCATATAGACTAAAGCACAATTAAAGCCCTGGTGAAAGAAGCAGTATTCTAAAGAGTACATAGAAAAGGAAGTTGTAAAGCAGCATTGAAGAAGGGAAGTTATTTCATTAACACATAAAAACAGCTAAATAAAGGGACGATAGGGAACAGATAATAGCAGGTGTGTGGAAACATTCATTGAGATTAGGATATATAGTATTGTGGGTCTCATTTCCTCCTGAATATCAGGCTGCTATGGTCAGTGCTTTAAGTGCATTAGTGTAGAGCAAGTCTCTCTGAGAACAATGCTATATGAAGTTTAGAAAGAGCTTATTTCCCTATTATCTTGGAATGTTCCAGCCCACTAGTGAGTTAGGAAGGCGAAGGAGAGGAGCCCAAAACCGTCATTGGAGAAGCAGGCGCCTTCAGAGATCAATGATGAAACTCTAAAAAAGTCCTCTCTGCTTCCTGGCGTTGGTCAAACTCCAGATATAAGATTTCAGTTTGAACGAATAAGTCGCACTTTGGAATTATTTTGCCTAGACACGTCAATGCTTGATAGATGTGTCAAATGTTACCATGAGAGCACCAGTGGGTCAAGATAGAAGACAAAGGATATGGAAGACAAAAAAGACATTAGACATCAGATGCTGTGGGCATTGGGAAGCCCTTTACTTAGCACCTGCACCATTTAGCCTCCCAGTAATTTTTTGAGCTGCACTAAGGATTATATTTCTATTGTATTGACAGCACAGACCGAGCACCATTGAGCATTAGGCCAATTTTTCGCCATGTCACCTGACAGCACTAGACATTATTTATCATTTATAGGCAAGTCACCGAGTCCTTACCAACTTTATTCTACCTTTCTACTAAGCACAGCAAAATGGCTGCAGACTCACTGACAGGTGCAAGATTAAAGAGTGACCCTTTGACAAAAACATGCAAAACCCACACCATTATCTTCTTACTGTTGGAGGTGGGAGAACACATTTCAGACATACAACAAAATGCAGAAAAAAGTGTATTCCTTCTGAACAATGGGGTAAATCCAAAACTACGTTTGACGTACGTTTATTCGCGGAGCGTATTTTCGTGTGTGTAAATTCGTTACACTCCCCTCGGCACACCCCTTGCACGGACGTAGTTTGTGAAGATACGCTTTCCAAACCCTACCTTAACTTTTTCAAACGTAACATAGTACATCCGCGAACGGACGTACTGACTACGTGAACGTACGCAGCTTAGCACGCCCATACTGTACACTTTAAATACCACCCCCCGCCTCCTTCACGTAAAATGCACGTATTGTTGACTAACGTAAAATTGGCACGCCCACACGTAAGTATTTACGTGACACATACGTGAATTTCCCTTACGTTCACAATTACGCTACGTGAATGTGCGTATTTTCTATGGTGCGCATGCGCATTGCGTACGTAACTGTGAATTTACGTCTCCGCCACGCGTAAAATCGCGGAAAAGCGTAGTTCTGGATCTGCCCCAATATCGTTTATAGACAGTGGAAGTTTCCGCAATGATAATAAGGGGATATCAAACAGAAAATATGAAGAAAAAAAATTACTGAATAATATACACAGTATTTCACACTTGCTTGAGAAAAGGCCTGAGCGGCACGAAACGCGTTGTAGGACATTCACATGCTGAAGTGCTGATTTATTTAAAATGGAGCCTACCCCAATACATCTGCTTCTTCTATTGGAACGTAACTTTTTCAGTGTACTCTTCCTTGTGTGAGAGCCAAGGTTTCATCAAATGATTTTCAGTTTAAAACAGATAACAGCGACTACCACCGGCCTCTATATGCTGAATCTCCCTGTCTCGGGTAAGAGTGGCATTACACCACCAATACACTGACCAGCAAGAGAGGCGGTTCATTGAGCGTTATCTATATTCCCTACGATTGGACTGTGTGCTGGGCTGGCCACCCGACACTTCGGGCTCACTAAAGGCCCCCTGTCTAACGGACTAGATCCAGTGGACTGTCATCCTCCCAATTATTGGGTAATCCCCCTTGTGTGTCCCTCTTGTTGCCTTTGAGCCCGTTATCATCACATTCATTTGTTCAGTAGAATGCATGTTCTATCTGTATAGTTCAACAGGTGTACATTATACTCTGACTGGTTTGGCTCATTCTGCATCACTACACCATTATAATAGCATGTGCTTTTAATGTTTTTATTGTGGTTATTTATTGGTGTTTACTGTGATATTTGAATAAAATATAATAACTTACTTGCCAGTGTTGTGTATTTATCCATCACAAGCTCCACCTTTTTTGTATATTGAATTATTTACCAGAGCTACTGCGCTGTTATATTCTTTCTAATAATAATATTCACTATGCAAATTCTAAATAAGTAACTGGACTGCGTGTGTCCATGTGCTCTTGGAAAAATTTAGGGATCCCCTTTGTACCTCCATTTTACTGTACTGTAACTGGCCATCCCCTTGGGTAGGACCCTAAGGCTCATACATTTACAGTTGTAGGAAATCTTCCCCTGTCTGTGAGGTAACCTCTGAAACTTTCACTCTCACACATTTCACTCTGAGTTCTAAACAAAGCGTTTCATATAAATGCTAAACTAAAAGAATTCTGGATTTGACAGTATGTTTAGTTGTGGCAGTCACAGCCCATTTCCCCATCAAAGCAGCTTTGTCAATGTAAGTGCTATAAGAGATATGTAAATGTATTGTCAAAATGGATTTTTGGGGTTTTAAGTAATGATAACAGTTTTTTTTCAGTCTAAACATGTCATTTTCCGTATCAGTATTTGGAATATATTAACACACATTAGCATAACTTTGTAAAATTAAAAAGCAGAATAGTATGGAATTGGATTTTGGATGAAAAATACCAAAAACTATATCTTTTGTTAATATACTAATGAGCCATTAAAAAAATCTGCATTTTCCCTGTTACAATTGTACACTGCAAATAAAAACGCTCAAAGCTAACACGCTATTTTGAATCATACAAACTTTATTTACTCAGCTGTAGGCTTTCAGTCTATAGTCTTCAACATATATGAGAATGTGATATTTTAGGCTTAAAAAAAATGATTAAGATCTATATATATAGTTAATGCAGAGCGTCTGTACAAGTAATTGCGCTATTGCAGGAAAGCATAAATCATAAACGCCAGGTACGACAGGAAAGGAAGAAGTATTCAAAAGTAGACATGTACAGTAAGGGAATCTTCAAACACCAGCTAAATTAAGCCCATAGGGCCAGATCCAGACCTAAGTGCAGTTTAAGTACGATCGCGTAGCGTATTTATGCGATCGTAAGTACTATGCACTCCCCCGACCACTCCCCGCGGTCACATGTAATTTACTTGATTTAGGAGTACCAAATCCTACCTTAACTTTTCCAATCGTAAGTACGCTCGTACTTAATGGATTTTCGCAGGTAACGGCCTAACCCGGCCCATACAAAGCGTTTTTCCGGACGCCGCAAGGATGACCCCTTAGTACGTATTCACGAGGAAGGTACGTACGATCAGAGTTCCGACACCTAACATGCGCAGTACATACAAAAAGTCGAAGCTACGCAAGCGGCAAGCGGCAAACATAGACATATTAGGAGGTGTATCTATTACCATCACTATAGGTCAAGTGCGACTACTCATTGGAGAAGATGACTTGTCGTAAACCAAGAGCATAAGCTAAGAGCTCTACAGCCCTGGAAGCAGGCTAAAATACATACTTTTTTGCCTGTGTTTTTTTTCCTCATTGAATTACCATTTTGTAACCAACTGTGAATCAGGTCCACAAACCATGGCTGGTAACCAACTGTGAATCAGGTCCACAAACCATGGCTGTCTATCACTGTTCTTATAAAATGATATGGCTCACAGGCATACTTAAAAAGCAGTTACTTAGTAGGATGATACAAAAGTATGAAATATAGTCTGTTGAGTCAATAGTAACAACATTAGGGCACACATAGCTTTATGTCTCAATATGTCCTAGTGACTATATAGATACTATGTAGTGATTCACTTTACAAAATCACACAATTTGTTTTAGTGCAATAAATAAAGTAAGTCATTAAATATTATATATATAATACCTGATAAGTTGATGAGAAATATTGGAACGTTGGAACAGTCTATTACACTCTTCCTGGAAACTTTCATCATCTTTAATCACTGGTAAAAGCTTATTTCTGCTGGTGTTGTGACATGATTCATTTCTTAAGTGAAATTGTTCTATCGTGACTCACCTCTTAACTTCACAATTGTTACTTTTCTATTGCTATCCATGCCAACTCTCACCTCCAATATCTTCCATTTAGAGCCAATTTATTAATAATGATAGGGGGAATTTCAGGGATAGTGTGGGGAAAAAAATGCTCTTAATTTTTTGTAGATAGGTACTGTGATTTTTCTGGAAAACCCTGCTTACCCCAAGATCCAAGGCTTCCCTAATTGCCATCAAACCTTAATTTTAGGGTTTGTTTAGAGCACATAAACTAAGCATACAGGGACTAATCAAGACATATTTTGCTTGCCAATCCCCATGCAAAAGATTTGTATGGATCCAGTAGCACTGGGTCAAACTATACAGAAATCAGTGCATTATAATATTTCTTTGCCATGATTCTCATTTCGGGGGATGGTGGGTAAGCTAGATTGCAGCCCATCAGTAAATGATAACATTTTTGTTTATTTACCATTTAGCAGCTGCTGGCTTCCTGCAGAAATCAGGCAGCGGTGCTGACATTACCCATTTAATTCACAGGATGAGTCATACTCTCTTTATGTAGGACACTGATGTCAGCTCCATTGTCTGATCTCTGTAGGAAGCGGATAGCTGCATTTTGCTCACAAGAAATTAGTTGAATCTTCAAAACTGTTCACTGAAATATATATCTCTTTCTACCTAACTGGATAATATGACACAGTGACGGAAGATTAAAAAAAATGAATGGATATTCTTGAGTGTGGTTCTCTGGTACGATAGTCTTCATTTCATCGTCATACTACAATTGCCAACAGTCTACATTTTAGCAAACATTTCCGCCGAAAAGTAAGTGTTAAATCTAACCATTCCCTTAACCCTTTCCTAACCCTCCCTTTCTCGCAGACTAAGCTCTATGACCCACAGCCTAACCTTAACCCTCCATGCCCTGCAGCCTAACCCTAAGCTTCCCCCTAAACCCTAACCTTAACCTTTTACCGGATACAGCTGCTGCAGCCTAACCCTAATCTACCTGCCACATCCGCAGCCGCCTGTAGCTATTGGTAATAGGGAAATAGATTCTCGTTCCCAAAAGCAATTTTTTATTTTCAAAGTTTTTTGAACAATGATAAATCATGTTGGAAATACAGCCGCTCGGTCACTGTATCCCAATATTCTCTTGATCCAAGATCACTGAAGAACACATTTATGATATAATGCTCATTTATAAGCATCTTGTTATGTTACAGGTCTTTCAACATAATATCTATCTGAACACTGCCTCCCTATTCATCACAACTTTATTATTCTTTATTACCTTATTGCAGGTACAGGAGTGGCTGCAATCTCCAATTTATATTCATGAATGCAAGGTTAATAATGCTATGGACATAGCCATTGTTCTGATGCTGATCCCAGGCATATGACAGGGGACCCAAGGCAGTATATCTGTTTCCAAACATCTGGCTTCTCCTGGGCTTACTTTGATTTCTTAGCTAAGATTTGCTCTGTATAAAGTTAGTCTCTGGCAGTGTCTTTTATCTTCATTATAATGATGCCACTGCAGGATCCCCATGGTATCAAGCGACCATCCTGATTCATCCTCCTTTCATGGACATAACACTGTGTCTGTTTACCGATTGGAATCTTCATTATCTGTAGACATGCATTTTTAGAAACCTTCAGGACTAATCTTGAAGATCACTATCCAAATGTACAATGCGCTCAATGTTTATGTATATGGATGAATACATGTATGCCAAGAAACAAAACAGGTTGGTTTGATGTTTTCAACATTGATAATATCACACTGATAATGGGCCGTATTCAGAGATCCATTTCCATGAAGGAACGCAATTATACGCACGGCCGGTGCCGGCCAAACCCCCTCACACCTATGACACTCCCCTCTCTCGGACATGTTGTCGGTGACTTCCGCCTCCATAGACCACTTGTAACTTTCCGTGAGCAGTTGCGTGCGTATGTGTCCTCTGTACGTGCATACCTTCATTTAAATGCCTTCTCATTTTTTTAAAATTTTCACGTGCCTATTTTTGCGTCGCATATCCGGATGTATGTACCCAAGTGTAATTCACAAGTCCATCCGTGAGGCACTTATGCGCGTATAGCCTATGTAAAGTACATAAAATAAGTTACTACACATGCGCAGTTGAAACATAACTAAAATTACGCACGCAACTCACCGTTAAAATGGTTCTCTGAATAAGGCCCAATATCAGTAGTATCAAATGATCAATAAAGACACACATAAAAATCTTGAAAAATTTTCGAAACCTTTGGTTAAGACCGAAACAAAAATTGAACAGTGGGAATTCCAAACACTGTAGATACAGGTCCCCCTTGGTTAGAGTAAGCACTGTATCTAGGGAACGAGTGCCCCAGGAAAAGTAAAGTTTAGGGACCCCATAAACACATACACACACACACTCCTCCCCGGTGACATCAGCACCGCACTTCCCAGAGGCCATAAAATACGAAGAACTTCTGCACATTGACATATCTGCTGTGACTTCCCCTTTGGCTCAGTTGGACGGCAACCTTCCCCATTGGATGGTAGTGCCATACTTTTCAGAGCATAACTACAACCCTGGTTAAAATGTCAAAACAATAAAGATTAGGCAGATGTATTTACCTATATGATTATATGTATCCATTGTAAATATATTTTCCTGAAGCTTTATATACTTAAGATGACTCAATAGCAAACCATGTGGTTCAACATGGAATTGCAAGTAAAACATTTCAAAGGTTTAGCAGGTAATATAAAATTTTACGGGCCTTATGTGCTAGCGACACCCGACTTTCGCTAGGGAGTGCCAGATGTTACATAACAGAATTAAGTTCCATATGCTAGGATCCATTCCACAGGGCTTCCGATTCGCATGCCTGATTCCTGCAAGAGATGCAGGATAGGTTTGCAGATTAAGGTGAATAGGCACTTCCGTATGGATCTGTGTTCAGAATACAGACAATAGTTATTTACACATTTATGATAAAAGTCGATATAATATCAGCGTTTGTGGGAACACTGTTCAGTTGGTTTTGTTCCACTATTAAAGTCATCAAAGCAATTCATCTGCCATGTCACTGCCCACTAGAGGTGCTGCCGTGTTTTGTTGAATGGTTTATGAAATACAATTAATGTCAAACTAGATGAAATGTGCAATTGTGTTGTATAAATAGTACCTAGACAATGTTTAAACAGCAACGCCACATTGTTAAGTGTCATCTCAGTGACATGACAGTTACTTACGGTATCCACAAGAATGACTAATGTAATATTCTTTTTATATTATATTACAGGGAATAGGTCTGTAACAATAATCATTAGCATTAGTCATTGCTGTATTTTACTGTAGAAAATACGTGTCCCAATATAATTTATAAAGGCATTTTCCTGTTTTAAGTGTAATGTTCAACGTTGTAGCATCACTTAGACTGAACTCTTTTTATTTTGCCACTGCGGGAATGAAAATAACTTAATCTAATAATACTTTGAGGCAATTTAATCAATTTATAGCATCAGGTGGGCATCTGCACAGTTAGGCCCAGATACAGCTTTCTCTGTCATGGTGCTTCTTTTGCAACAAAATGGAGGGGAGGGGGGTAGCTTGTAGCCCATATTAGTAAAGCATTAAAACTTCGTATAAATGCCATTTAGCAGCTGCCAGCTTCCTGCAGAAATTTGACAATGGCGCTAACATCATCCATTCAATTCATAGGATAATTCATACACTGTCTCTGTAAGACATTGACTGGATGACGTCAGCTCCGTTGTCTGATCTCTGCAGAAAGCCTGCAGCTGCTAAATGGTAAACAAACAAAGTTTAAGTGATTTCTGAAACCCAATTTAACTTTCCCTAGCAGGTGGTTCCGCCATGCATGAAATTTTGCGCGTTGTATGGTAGACCTTTCCTTGTTTTGGGAAAGATATAAATGGGCACAACCAGAGCCGTATCTAGATATTTTAGCGCCAGGGGCAAAAAGGAAAAATGGCTCCCCTGACCCTGAATTTCAAGCCAATTTAACTATAAATATTAATTTACTGGTGCCACCTTAAGATTTGCGCCGTGGGCAGCCGCCCCTATCGCACACCCCTAGTTACGGCCCTGGGTACAACTGTACCTTTCTCATACAAAAAGAACACTGCGTGTTACCCTGCATCTCTACTCAAATGCTATTTGATGCAGCCTTGGAATTTAAACAATGTAAATTTCACCTTATGCCACAGCAGTTTAGCATCAAATTGATTGCATGGTCTGAATATACTGTATACAAATGAGTTCTTATTTTTATCTGTTGCTCTGCAGTTTCTTTAGCTCAAAATCAAACATCTCAACTTTTTTTTTTATCTAACTAAAATTAAATTCTGCAGAAAAAGAGTCAAATTTACCCTCTCTCTTAAAGAAACAAATGTTTTATTCTTTTAAAAAGAATTTCTTACTAATATATGAAGCATTACAGCTAATTTTATCCAGTGATACAACCATGAGTTGGTAAATTGTGGTGAAAGAGTCATTACTTTGCTGCATTTAATAAAAACCTGCGTCATAAACCAATTCTGGCCTGTAGTTATGTTGGCTCTTAGCCTGTGTCATTCTTTAATCACCTATGTGCGGATTGTCTGTTGGAAAATGTGATAGAACACGTATCTTCGTCAGGAAGCTTGGAAGAACAAGGGCAGACCAATCCCAAAATCACTTAAGACTCGTGTTACTTTCCAAATATGTTGTTTAACTGGGATATCACATATATTGCTTTTTAGCCTAAATCATGTAGCATCTTTTTTTTTGTCATTTTAGCATTCGGTTCATGTAATTGTTATAATTATCATATCGGGAGTGGTGTTATTTTAAGTAATTATAATATATAGAAATACTTATCTGTGATTGGTAATATTTCCCAGGGTACATCCAGTTACAGTAGCAACTGTGACATGCACATACTCAGCAATGATATATTCAACACCATAAGACTGGTTGTTAGGTTAGCAAATCAATAAATATTATGTTGGCAGGGTACCCATGCTGACAGTTATATGTTTGGTATGGTACAAAAATTAAATCTAATTAAAATTCCTAACCTTGTCCTTGCTCCTGTTCTTGTGTCTGGCACCCTGCTCTCTACTGATGCTCTCTGTCTGTCCCTCCACTCTCTCCTATCTACTCTCTCTGTCTGTCCATCAGCTCTGTCCTCTCTGCTTCCTCCATTCTGTCTTCATCTCCTCTGTGCTCTTTCTCCTCTCTGTCCTGTCCACTCTATCTTCTTCTCTTTCCTCCCATTCTGTCCCTCTGTCCGTTTTACTTCTGTCCTGTCCGCTTCTTCTGTCTGTCCATCTGCTCTGTCCTTTCTGCTCCCTCCACTACGTCTTCATCTATTCTGTGACCTTCCTATGCTTTTTCCCGTCCGCTCTT